>CAUYQG010089576.1:0-11525 GCA_963574415.1 Tarsius wallacei
TTATTATGTTATTGTGGGGTACAGTTAGGGGTTAGGCATACAAAAATATTTCGTTCAGGTACCCTTGTTGATAAGAGGTGTCTCCCCATCCCCAGATAGATACCCACCACCATTAATCCCATCCCCCTCACCCTCCCCCCCTCGTCAGGCATTTTCTTCAGAACTTTACAAATGTCATTTTAAAGTATTTCAGCAACCTTTTAGGTAAGTCTTATAACCCTGGTTTGTAAGTGAAAAAAATAAAACACAGAGGTTCTTTAGCTTGCCTTATGTTCCTCAGCTATAGTGTACATATATATGCGTGTGTGTGTGTGTGTGTGTATATGTATATATATATATATCTCCATGTGTGTGTGTGTGTATGCTAAACCCAGATTTAAAAGTGGGTCTTTCTGACCCCATCTCTCATCTCTGACTCAATATGAGAGTACATTTGTAATAGGAAGAAATATTATGAGCTGAGGGCATGGTTATAATATCTTCAACTGTGGATGCTTCTGATCCTGTCAATTTGATAAATAAAGTTATCATATATTTTGTTTTTAGTGTTCTCCATTTGCCAGTTGCTGATGATGCACATGTAATTAGCACATAGTCCTCTTATAAGGACATTTTAATGTATTTTGATGCATGTTAGAATGTACCATTAGCACGGAATGTTAATTGACCTATCCGGAATTTATCCTCACTTTGTTCATATTGACAAATACCAATTTTCTTTGGATGGAACATGCACCCAGCTAAAATATAACATTTCTATGTTTCTTATGCAGATATTGTGGTTACATGACAAAGACTGGGCCATTGAAGTTTAAAAAGAAGTCATGGTTTAGATTTCCTCCAAATCTCTCTAAAGGAAAACAGGTACATTGGCCTATCTCTTTGCCCTTTTCCCCTTTATACTTTCTGTTTTTATGTCTGAGATGCAGATATAATGGCTGGAACACAAGCTGCCACTTTGCAATTGTGAGAATAAAGACCACTAATGAAAGAACAGAAATGTACAAGGAATGTGGACTTGAAAATAACGTGGAGCTTCTTGGGTACTGTGTTCACCTATACCATTGCTGTACTGCTTAGAGTTTAAATTGTCACATGCAACAGAAAACTAAAGCATCAGTAGCTTACGCAAGATATAGGCTTATTTTTTCTATCACAAGAATCTGGAAATCTTAGTGACATCAAGGAATAAAGATTAATTTCTCACCCTTATAAAGTCTCATTCTACTCTACAGACACTTTTCATTTTCTGGGACACCATTTGAGTTTGTGGCCACTAAAAGCACTGCTACATGTGAAAGGCAGAGAGGGTGGGTCTGTAATTTTCTTTTATGGAAAATATTTGACTAGTAAGTCAAAACACATAATGATTAAAACTATTCAGGTGGCCTATTTCTTTTTTTTTTTTTTCTTAAACTTAATCTTTTTTTCTGAAAATTTTTCCTACATTTCATCTAAATTGTCAGATATTTTGGTCATGATGCTATAATATTTTTCTTATTGTTTCCAAATTTGGCTGGATCTACAATGAAATCTCGTTTTTCATTCTTGATAAGGATTATTAGCCTCTTTTATTTTATGTATTATAAAATTAAATGAAAGCTTTTCAGCCTTTTGGTCTTTTCAAAGAAATTTTGGTTTCGTTGGTCTTCTCTAGGACAAATTTGCTTTAAAAAAATATTTGTTAATTTCTGCTTCTATCTCTGTTACATATTGCTTCTTATATTTTTGAGATTGCTTTGCTAAATTTTTATGATTTATTACTTTTTCTAATTTTTTATTATTTATTACTTTTCATTAAGCTTTAGCCTTAGTTCTTTTCTGGTAAAATTATTAGAAGTTGTACATTTTTCTGAAAACAGTTCTTTAGTCTTACTCCATACAGGGTGGTGTTTTATACTTTTATAGTAATCTATTTCTAAATATTTTTATTGTATTTTTTTGACCTATGGCTTATTTAGATGTGTGATCCTTTATTTATGAGTACAAATATTTTTCTACATATATTTTGGATATTGAGTTTTTATTTTAATTACATAGCAATCAGAAAATGGTGTGTATGATTTAAGTTCTTTGAAATTTGTTATGACTACTTTACTGGCCACTGTATGATCAATTTTTGTAAATGTTCTAAGTCTGCATTTGTTAGAGGCAGTGCTCTGCACAAATTATGTATCTCAATAAGCACAGGTTTGTATTCAGTGTTCAAATCATTTCAATCTTTGTGTACTTCCTTTTTTCTACTACTTTGTATTAAAATATCCAGTTGGAATTTCCAGTCTGGAGGCTTTGCTTATAGATCTGCATAGAACTGCATCTCAAAGTTATTAAATTGTTTTATCATTTTTGTGAATTTAATCTTTCATCATTATAGAACGAACTGTAATTAAACTTCATAAATATTAATACTTTTCACTTTAAGCTTTATTACATATGATATTGAAATAGCTATATCAGTTAATATTAGTGTTTGAAACACTTTTTCTGTTTTTGTGCTATAAATCTTTCTGTATTCTTATGTTTTAGAGATATATATATTAAAAACAAAAAAGAATTGAACTTCTACTCTGAAAAATATTGACCTCTTAATGGAAGCATTTAATTCATGGAACTTATGAAAATTGTTGGTATAGTTGGATCTCAATCTACCGCTTTATTTTGTATTTTAATTTTTGTAGTTTCTAGAAAAGTTTCTGGCCCCAACTAAGCATTATATAAGTATACATATTTAAAATCCCATTGTAAGGTTTTCTTTTTCTTACTTTTTCACGTTTTAAAATATTAATTCAATGGTTTTCCTCATTTTACGCACTTAAGCTCCTGTTAATTTAGAACTTACATACTTCCTCTCTACTTTTTTACTTGTTTTCTACTTTACTTAAAAAGGTTATAAATTTGACTTTTTGGCCTAACCTATAAAAGTATAAAACCATTAAAAAATGTATTTGAATTTTTTATTTTAAAAAAAACATAAATTTCTTTTATGAATTAAAAATAATTTAAAAAATTAAATAAAAAAACTCCAAGAAACCTATGGCTAGCATAATTACATATGCATATCTCACACTATTAAATAGAACATAAAATAAATATAAAAGTTAATCAGTTTTGTTAGGCATATCACGTTTTAACTTTAAGTAATATCTGCTATATTTGTATTTCTCAAAAGAAAATGAGGAAAAATTAATGCACAATATGCATATAATTTTAATTGGCTTTTTAATCTGAACAAAATTTAGATTTTGTAAACTTCTTAGTGATATTTAATAAAATTGCTGGCTGACAAAGAAAGAGATCTAAGTTTGGATAGATAATGGCCTTAATCACCTTTAGAGGTTCTATTTATTGTGAGAATACAAGTTGCTTTAACAGATAAGCCGGGCTCGGTGGCTCAGCCTGTAATCCCGCGCTTTGGGAGGCTGAGGTGAGTGGATTGCCTGAGCCCAAGGGTTCGAGACCCGCCTGGGCAAGCGAGACCTCATCTCTACAATAAATCAAAAAAATTAGCCGGGTGTGGTAGCGCGTACCTGTAATTCCAGCTACTTGGAAGGCTGAGGCGGAAGCATCGCCGGAGCCTAGCAGGTCGAGGCTGCGGTGGCCGGGAGCGGCCACTGCACTCCAGTCTGGGCAACAGAGTGAGACTCCAACTCAAAAAAATAAAATAAAATAAAATAAATAAAAATAAAAAATAAAAAATAAAAATTCAAGTAAATTTTAAAATTATATGCTTGTGTACATTTCTTCAAAAAGCATGCCTTTACTGAGTGTCAGATGGGAAGTCCCTAACTTATGGACTTATTCTGTCACAAAATATTACCAACACTTCTGGGTGAGAGTTTTCTTATGCGGTCAGGCAGCAGGTGGATAGGGCAGAGGGTTCAACAGAGGATGTAACAGTCGCAAAAGACAATTTGATATTTGTGTGCAACTGAATTTCACTTCTCCAGGCCTGACAGCCTGGCAGTTCCACACAGGATAAATCTTTAACACTTTTATTAACAATATCTGGAGGGACTAACAACCAGCTGACAAATCCAAGCAGAAAAAGGCAACATGATTGTGATGCAGTGAGGAAGAGGAACGTCATGTGACATTTCCCTGGATCCTCACAAAAATAAAGGCCACCAGAGTTATGACCAATCTATATATTTATAGACTGCTGTCCCTGTCCCCTGTCATCTGTGTATCTAGATAAAGCTTCACGCATTCAAAAGGCACATTGGAAATAAGCTCAATTTCTAGTAGTCGTCTAAAACATGCACGTTACTTATGGGTTGTGTTGGTGTCTACGTTAAACAGGAGTTGTGCCCCTGGCAATGGAACTTCCTTTCATTCCTTCATTCATTTTCTTTGGAGGGCTCATTTTTCTGAATCAACCACACTTCATTATTTCGATTAAGCAACTTGAAAGGACTATTGTAGCCTGCAGTGTAGTAAACCTTTTCATCGAAAACTTTTCCATCTTCCCTCAAAATGCTTGCTAATGTCAAAAGTTGCTCTTGATTCTTTTGGGCACTAGAGAATCCATCGAAGGACCTACAAAGGAGAAAGTAAATAACCGTGAATGATTTGAATGCTGACGCCAATATCGGTCTGAAACAAAAAGCAGGTGCTGGTACCATGAGTGCAGAGTGAAGTGCAGTTTTGAGGCTACTTCCCCTCAGCAGCTGAGCTGTCCATTCCCTCCATCCTGATGTGAGCTCAGATGCACTGAGAGACCCAGGAGAATGCACCCCTCCTCCCATCTGTTGCCAGGCATGCGCTCTTACCCTGTGCTTCTCAAACTTTTATGTGCATACAAATCACCTGGGGAATCTTGTCCAATTGCAGATGAAGGTCTGGGGTGAGGCCTGAGCATCTGCATTTCTTTTTTTTTTGAGTTGGAGTCTCGCTCTGTCACCCAGGCTGGAGTGCGAAGGCACGCTCATGGCCACCGCAGCCTCTACCTGCTGGGCTCAGGCAATCCTTCCGCCTCAGCCTTCCAAGTACAGGCACATGCTACCACACCCAGCTTATTTTTTTGATTTATTGTAGAGATGCAGTCTCACCAAGTTGCCCAGGTTGGTCTCGAACCCCTAAGCTCAGGCAATCCTCTCACCTTGGCCTCCCAAAGTACTGGGATCACAGGCTTGAGCCACTGCGCCCAGCCAGCATCTGCACTTCTAACAAGCTTCAAGACACAGTTGGAGAAGCACACCAAACCCCCCTTAGAATCCCTTCTTCCAGACTCTCAGTTTTCTCCTGAACAGTGCTTCTTTTTTCCTCTCTGTGGGAAGAGTAGGCACTGGATTCCAGGCGAGTAGGATACAGTTTTGACTTGTATGAATTTGCAGTCTAGTGAAAGAGCCTAACATTTTGGCAGCTCTCTCTGTACATCCTGAGAAGAGTTTTAACAGACAGGATCAAAGTACTATGGGAGTACTGAGGATACAACTAAATCTGGAACAAGGGTGTCATCTGAGTTGGGCCAGGAATGGAGGAAGGTTTTGCTGAACAAAGAAAGGGGAGGGATAGGGAAAGGAACAGAAGTCTAAAAATACAACGTGTTTCATAGTGAGGCATAAAATGAGGTCGGGAAGGTTAGTCGGAACCAAAAGGAAGACTCATATATTAGCCTGAAGCCTTTTGAGATTATTCTGAAGGATGTTAAGCAGAAAAGTACCTTGATGAGAACTGGGTAATAATATAGGCAGAGAGATGAAAAATAGATTGGTGAGGAGGAGCTGGCTAGGAGGCCGCTATGGGGATGGAGAAGAAAAGACAATCAAAAGATTTAAATAGGCCGGGCATCGTGGCTGGTACCTGTAATCTCAGCACTTTGGGAGGTGAGAGGATTGCTTAAGCCTGGGAGTTCAAGACCAGCCTGGCCAACATACCACAAAATAAAAATAAAAAACTAGCTGGGGCATGGTGGTGCATGCCTGTAGTCCCAGCTATTTAAGAGGCTGAGGCAGAAGAATCACCTGAGCCCAGGAGGTTGAAGCTGTGGTGATCATGCCACTGCACTCCATCCTGGGCAACAGAGTGAGACTCTGACTAAAAAATAATAATAATAATTAAATAAAAAGTGGAAAAGACAATCAAAATTTAAGAGTAGAGTTTAAAGCATATAAACAAAAACATCCTGTGATTCAATGATGACAGCACACCGACCTAGCTGAGTTTCTGACATGCAAGCACAATGGATTGATTTGGAAGGTTAAAAATAAACACTGGGAAAGAAAAATATTCCTCATCTGCCTTCTGTGATATAAGTTTTATTATCAATGTGCCGGTGCAAAATATCAATCGCATCATGCTTCAGGTAAGATGTAAACTCTGAAGGGTACAAACCATGTCAGTGTCTACCCAGCACCTACAATCATTCCTGGCATGTAGTTCCTTTAAACCCTGTCAGTGCAGGAATCTCTGTATGCACGTGTATATAAAATCAAACACTGCAGTGAGTTGCTACAACTCAACTCTTCTCAAGAACTCAACAGAACTCTTCTGTTCTATCATTTTCACGTCAGTAAATATAATTTAACGTGGTACAAAACATTTTGGCTCCTAAATGTTACTTATTTCCTTAACAAGCAATCAATGCTTAGCATTTTCTCCGTAAAGGAAATTTGTTTCCAGATCCCACTTTTTCCTTAACATCAAATATTGAACCCTCCAGTTAGAAACCACCTTTGTTCCACACTGATCTATCCATGCTTTTTCCGGTACACAAACATATAATGTGCTCTCTGTTTACCTCCCTTATGCCTGCCTTGCTAGTGACTGGAGTATGTGGACATAGTGACATGCTGTCATACTCTTGAGGAAGCTGTAGTCTATAAATAACTCACTATAACTTAGAAGAATAACAATAGAAGAAAGGGCACCTAGGACAGAGTAGCTAGCTAACTGGAAAAATTGAGGAAGCCATCACAGAAAAGGTGTCCTTTGTTCCACAGGATGAAAGTGGGCTCTCTAGGAAGACAAAAAGGGAGAACACTAGAGTAAGTCATGAATGATGTGAATGTTCTGGGTGTTTCTGGGTATTAACTCACTTGATCTTCATGGCAACTCTATGAGATAGGTAAGTACTATGATTAAATGCATTTTACACACGAAGAGATTTTTAGCAAGAAAAAGTAGAATTATGAGCCTGAGGTCAAAGGCAGAGATACGGAAGAACATGGCATGATCCATGAAGGTGGGAAGGTCAGTGGAGCCCAAGTCATGGGAAGGGGAGCCGCTGAGACAGGACTAGGCCATGTCGTATGGAGGCGTTGTGTACTGTGGAAACAACCTGAGCTTCCCTGGAAGCAAGAAGAAACTGACAGATTTTCAGTGGACTAACAGGTTGGGGTTTTTGTTGTTGTCATAAGAAAGATCACAGTTTCAATGTGGAAGAGGAAAGGAAAAGACTGGTGGTAGTAAAAACAGTCTGCAGGCTACGGAAGTGAAACAGTCAAGAAAGAATTCAATTGAGATCAGTAAACATCCCAGTACCCGCTGGGAGTGTTGGGCATGTGCTGAGAACAAGATGAAGACCCAAGGAAGTAACAATGGGGATAGAAAGAACAGAATCCCGAATCATTTTTGTAGGTCTTGGCCCCAAAATGGACTAGATCTGGGACCAATTGTCAGGGAAAGGGTGATGATGACCATAAGTTCCTTGCTGGGGAGACTGTCTGGCTGATGAGGCCCTTTACTGAGACAGGAACTGTAAGATCAGAGAAGGTTTTGGCAATTGGGGGAAGGCTCAATTTTAGAGCTGTTGAGTTTGATCTCCCACCCCAGCTGAAAATGGAGACATCCAACAAGTAGGGAAAGCACTTGTTGGAGATATCCAACAAGTAGTGGACACACTTACTAGATTTGGGAGTCCTTAGACACAGGAAGTTGAAGCAGTAAATGGATCACCCAGAGCAAGTCAGCTATGAAATGAGGGTCAAAAATGAGCATCAGTGACAATTCCTGCAGTAGGGAGCTGAGGAACAGCCAACAGAGGTAAAGAAACAGGAGAGGAGAAATGATATAAGGAGGAATGACATTCTGAAAGTTGAAGGATAAACGTTGCAGGGGCCACATGGGGCAGGACTGCAACCATGTGACAAATGCAAGGGCACTGCTGGGGATGGCAAGAGCAGTGCCAAGGAGGTGGAGGGAGTTGTACCAAATTGTGGTGGCTTGAGCCAAAGGCCATTTTCATGAAGGCTCAGATGGAAATGAGGAACATGTTATTGGAAACTGGAGGAAAGGTGATCCTTGTCATAACATGGCAAATAACTTGGTTGAGATGTTTGTGTCCTAGTGTAATGAGGACAGTAGAGCTTGAGTGATGAAGTAGGATATTTGGCTAAAGAAATCTCGAAGCAAACTGTTGATGGTGTGGCTTGGCTTCTCTTGGATGCTTATATTAAAATATGAGGAGCCGGGCTCGGTGGCTCAGCCTGTAATCCCGTGCCTTTGGGAGGCTGAGGTGAGTGGATTGCCTGAGCCCGTGGGTTCGAGACCCGCCTGGGCAACTTGGCGAGACCTCATCTCTACAATAAATTTAAAAAATCAGCCGGGCATGGTAGCGCGCGCCTGTAATTTGGCTACTTGGAAGGCAGAGGCGGAAGGATCGCCTGAGCCCAGCAGGTCGAGGCTGCGGTGGCCGGGAGCGGCCACTGCACTCCAGTCTGGGCGACAGTGAGACTCCAACTCAAAAAAAAAAAAATGAGGATAAAAAAAGTTTTAATCAAAAGGGAAGCAGAACTTAAAAGTTGGAAAATTCTTAACCTATCCATATTGAAAGAAATGAAAAACCTGCTTGAGAAAGAACAAGGGTGACGCCAAGCAACGCTCTGATAGGGAGATGAGTGTGGAACTGTCAGCTAAACAGAAGCCAGGATCTATCCTCCAGGAAAATGGAAGAATGACTCGGAATACATTTCAGAGATTATGGGGCTGTTCCTCCCATCTCAGCCCCAGCATGCCAGTGCCTAAAGGTGCAGAACAATTTCAAAGAGGGGCCTTGGGCGCCTGGAGATCCTTGGAGCTCACTGCCTGGTATTGCCTCACAGCCTTGTTGTGTTCCAATGCAGCACTCCTTGGCCACCTTGGATTCAGCTCAAGTGGACCAAGTTGTGGCCTCGGCTACAAGGGCTGCCCCTCTGGAGGGCACATGTGGTAAACCTTGGCAGCATCCATACGGTGCCATCTCCGCCAGCTCTCAGAGTGCAAAAGCCCTAGGGATGTGGCTACCTCCAACTAGATTTCAAAAGATGGAGCTGCCCAGAGGCTCAGGTATGTGACTCAGGCAGAGGGCTACAGCAGAGTCACTACAAGGGCAAGGTCTTATGGAGCCATGGGAGCAGTGTACACCAGACTGAGAGGGCCACTGGGGTGCAGTTGCAGCCTGGTAGTGTGGCAGGTAGACTTCGCCAACCTTTGAGAACTGTAGTGGGGACAGGGCTACTCGAAGCCTTATGGGCCCAACCCCTGTCCAGCAAAGCTTCAGAGGTGGAGCCTCTACCCAAGTAAGCCTAGAGGGCAGAGTCTGGAGTCACAGAAAATTAACCTTAAGTCTCATGATTTGGGACTTACTTGGGACCAGTTACTCAACTTCTTTTTTCCTGCTTCTTCCTTTTGGAACGGTGCGTCTACCCCACGCCTGTCCCACCATTGTATTTTGGAGGCACATAACATGTCATATTTCACAGGTTCACAGCTGGAGGAAATTTTCCTCAGAGTCTCAGTCAGATTTAATTTAGATGATCTTTGGATGAGACTTTGGACTTGAGACTTTTGAGTTGATGCTGGAATGAGTTAAGACTTTTGGGGCTATTGGGATAGAATGAAAGTATTTTGCATGTGAGAAGACATGCATTTTGTGGGGCTGGGGGTGGAATGCTGTCGACTCAATGTTTGTGTTCCCCCTAATTTCATATGTTGAGAACCTAATCACCAATGTGATGGTATTAGGAGGTAAGGCCTTTGCGAAGTGATTAGCTCTTGAGAGTGGAGACATCACAAATGGAATTAGTGCCCTTATAAAAGAGGCCTAAGAAAGCTACCTTGCCTACATGTGAGGATGTAGTGAGAAGGTGCCACCTATGAACCAGGAAAGCAGGCTGTCACCAGTCACTGAAATCGCCAGCATCCTGAACTTAAACTTTCCAGCCTTCAGAACTGTGAGAAATAAATATCTGCTTTTTATAAGCTACCCAGTGTATGGTATTTTGTTACAGCAGCCTGAACAAGCTAAGACAGGCATCATGTACTATGTTTTAAGGTATTTTTGTTCAGGTCTAACTAGACTGCAGGTAAGGGCAGTCTTACTTTTTTTGGGGTGGGGGTATGTAATTTGTGTTGTGTCTTATATATATGAAATGTACACAATAGACTTCTCATTAAATTAATTGACTATGTCATGTAACAGACCTTAGTAACCTTAATCAATCTAAGCCAGTAAGAAAACACCACGAAATGTATTTGACCTGATTTTATGGAAGGGTAAAAAGCCTGGTGAAATTGCATAGAGCTAAACTGTGAGTGCACGCGAGTAAAACCAGCAGCCAGCAGGGCTATAAATTATCTACCACTTACCGTACAAACACAGTCATTTCGGCTCTGTCTTCAATGAAGACATCTGACTCTGAAGGCCTGGGTGGATCAAATTGCTGTTCAGAGGGAATATACAGGGAAATGGTAATGGTAGACTCACTAAAAGGACCTGAACCGGGCTCCACGTAGCTCATCACTGGAGCTGTCATCTTTATTTTCATCTCTGTGCCATAAAAAATGAAAGCAACTTTAGTGTATGTATGACTATTTTAAAGAATCTAGCCAATTCTTTTTTGATCTGAGTTTTTTGATTTAGGTTACACTATTGACATAGATATTTATCCTTAAGATCATTTTCATTTTAAAAGCATAAGGCCAAAGTTTCTCAATTATTCACTACCCAAATTAAATACTTTGTATACTACTGACATTTTTGGTTAATAAATTCTATATTTTTAGAGATGAAAGGGGAAATCAGAGATTACATGACCCTATTATTTTTTCTTACAATTCAGAAATGAGGTCCGAGAGGCTTAGAGACCTGCTAAAATATAAATAGCGGCAAAACCTGAACCACAGGTTATGACTTGAGACCTGAGACTCCTAATCTTGGTACCTTCCTGTCTCCTAATGGCCTGACCCTTCCAGTCACAAATTATCTTGAAGCGGTAGCCATGGGAAAGGAATAATCACTTGTGACACCTAGCCCCAGTTCATACAGCAGAAACAGAGTAAGTTCGAAAAGTACTACCTAGAGCCACCCTCTTCTAGCCAACTAAGGGTCCCGTGGAGAGCCCTCGTCTGAAAACATTAAAGTTATTTTGCTATTATAAAGGATATTTCTTTAATAAGCTACAACTCAGCCGGGCTCGGTGGCTCAGCCTGTAATCCCGCGCCTTTGGGAGGCTGAGGTGAGTGGATTGCCTGAGCCCACGGGTTCGAGACCCGCCTGGGCAAGCGAGACCTCATCTCTACAATAAATCAAAAAATTAGCCGGGTGT
>CAUYQG010089582.1:0-39964 GCA_963574415.1 Tarsius wallacei
GAGTCGGGGCTCTCGCTCTGGTTCCAAGCTGCTGGGCCGGCTACAAGCGTGAGCCCAGGCTCGAGTCTGAATTAAAAAAACCCTTATGTATTTACATCAGAGCTGGCTCTTTTGGTGATCTCTTAAAATGGGGTACAACACCCAATCCTGCTTCCTTCCTCAGAGCACTTTCAGTAAACTTTAGTCACTGCTTCAGACCCTGCTGCCTGGATGACCTACAGCATCTGTTCCTTGTTCTACTTTATTTTTCTCCGTAACACTTATTACATGTATCACTTTATCACATATGCATTACTGATCTATTATGCAAGGACTGCCCCCACCAAAAAAAGAACCCAATCGGCATCAGTGTACCAGCTAGCATTGTTGTGAGAAGCTGTGTTTGGTTTTGTGAGTTTTTTTGTTTGTTTTTTAGATTCTTTCGGTGTGTTTGCCCATTTCATAACGGGTAATTTACAAGCACACCTGCCCACTGTGCTGAGTGTTTTGCGGGTTTTGACCAAAAACATCATGACCTCCGTGCCCCGCCTTCCCTATTCACCTGATATCGTGCCAAGTGACTTTTCTTTGAGTCCTCGAATGAAAGCAGTCTTCAAAGGGAAACGTTTTGCAGATGTGAAAGAGGTCAAACAAAAAATGGCAGAAGCACTAAAAGGCATCAAGATTGATGCATCCGAAAACTGTTTTGAGCAGTAGAAAAAGTCTCTCTATAGGTGTATTGCATCAAACGAAGAGTGCTTTGAAGGTGACTTAAGTTTAAACATGTAAGAATAAAATTCCGGGTTTCTTTGGGTCCCCCCTTGTATATTCATTTTTCTTTTCTTTTTTGAGTTGGAGTCTCACCCTGTTGCCCAGGCTGGAGTGTAGTGGCACGCTCATGGCCACCGCAGCCTCCACCTGCTGGGCTCAGGTAATCCTTCCGCCTCAACCTTCCAAGTAGCTGGAACTACAGGTGCACACTACCACACCTGGCTAATTTTTTTGATTTATTGTAGAGGTGAGGTCTCACCAAGTTGCCCAGGCTGGTCTCGAACCCCTAGGCTCAGAGAATCCTCTTGCCTCGGCCTCCCAAAGTGCTAGGATGACATGCTTCAACCACAGTGCCCGGCTTCATTTTCTACTATAATATTGGCTACTTTCTTCCACTCTTTAGATGGTTAGCTCGAGTGGAGCAGGAATTTTGTGGGGGGTTTTTGTTGCTATAACCACAGGTCTCAGAATGCACCCTGAGCACTAGATAGATTTTATGATAACATCAAATTAATAAAAGTTGAATTTGCAAAACTATTGCCTGTTTAGACTGCTCTTTTTGAACCCCAGATTTTACTGTCTGAGGTTTACTATCTAATCCTAATCCAAAGTATCTACACTGATATCCATTAATTAAGATCAGAGCAGAAATTAAGACTATGTGGAGGTATGTGTCATGGCATAATGAGGACTACAGCAGCAAGAGTTAACGTTTTCCTAGCATCAACTTCTGTTACATTTCTTTAATTTATGTAACTTCGATTATAAAAGTCATCTTCGGAATAATGATAGCTAGCATTTGCATAGAGTGCTCTGGGTCACAAAGCTTTGCACACATTATTTCATTTGGCTTGATACTGATGAAAACCATGTAAAGGACATATAATTGTTGTTCCAGTTTTACTAATGAGGAGACTAAAGCTTCCAGAGCTTAAATGACTTTTTCAATGACACAGCTGGTAACCGAGTTCAACCTGGGTCTGTTAACTCCAAATCCACAGCCCTATCACTCAGCATACCGCCCTCTTAATTCCCGGGAGAGTGACTCCACAAAATTAATGTGTTGTCACACCTGTCAGAATAGCAAAATGTGGGCATCTCAGCCATCCACCTAAAAGACATCCTGTGTGCAGCTTATTTGAATGTATTCCAAATAGAATATTTACTTACACATTTTGTGAAAATTGGAAGTTTTTTTGCATGCGGATCAGACTTAATACCATAATTATAACACCATAAATCTTCTGGATAAAGAACATATTCTATCTGCTGTTTCTTATATCTCTGAACATTCACTGTCAACTCTATTAAAGATATATACTTCTATAAAACAATAATAAACGCCTTTGATTTTGTTAGTGACTGTTATTCTTTCTTTTATATATTTCAAATATAAAAATATTAAAAATTCACATAAGCAAAAACAAAGAAAATTACATATAGCATTCCCACGAAGAGATCACACTATCATGTTGTTTTTGTATATATTATTCCAATACTCTCTCTTTCTGTATATATACTATAATGTATATTGCTTTATAAATTTATTTTTTCTGAATCATTTTATTCTGGTAGTATAGAAATACTGTGTTGTCATTTGAACACCTAGAAATCAACTAGAATTTTAAAAGAATTTTGAATTTATGACATGTTCTTATCCACAATACATTACACAATTAATGTGATTGTTCACAGCAAACAATAACCTAAGGTTAACACATTAAAAATTAAAAAAAGGAAAATGTATGTTTTTTTTTTATTTTTTGCACACCGCAATCTGTCTGCCAGTGTACAAGAGAATGTGCAAACGTCCACACCCTTTGATGGCCTATCTTAGTCTGCCTTGGCTACCACTGTAGGCTTAAGCAACCAAAATTTATTTTATCACAGCTCTGGACACTGTAAAGTCCAAGACCAAGTTCGAACAGGGTTTGGTTCTGGTTCTCCAGACAGCCTCCTTCTTGCTGTTTTCTTACAGAGTAGAGAAAGAGAGAGTGAAGTCTCTGATGTCTCTTCTTGTAAGGACACTAGTCATATTGGATCAGGGCTTTACCCTTGTCACCTCATTTAACATTAATTACCTCTTTAGAAACCCCATCTCCAAATGCAGTCACACAATGAGTTAGGGCTTCAACATATAAATTTGTGGGGGACACAAACACTTAGTCTATAACACGACCCAAGCCTAAAAATAGGACGACATCTAAATAATATGCTCTCAAGGAAGGATCTTAGGGACGACTAATATACAGAGTTTAGTTTCCCAAATCTATGCTAGGCAAGGCATGCCCCTATCTAGTTAGCTTCTAAGGTATGACCCAGGTTCCACCCGATAAAGTAAATTTAGCTGCTATTAGTAAGCCACTTTATCTCTTAAGTCTCAGTTTTCTTATCTGAAAAATAGGAATAATATTTTCCTCAAAGAACTAGTGTGAGGATCAAATGAAATTACAAATATGTGTGCCAAGTTTAGACCTTACACATAAACTTAATAAGTATTAGGAGAAATAAAGGAATGACAAGCTGTTCTCGATTATCTCAAAGAATATCAAGCTGTTTCTGGATTTGCTAAATCCATCATGGTATACTTCCAGAATTCTAGCCCAATCCGAAGGAAAGATATGGATTTACTCAACCAACTCTGAGCATATATTGAGCACCTGCATACTCTATCCTAGGCTGTGTGCTAGGTAATATACTTTCTTAGGCAGGAATTGTCAGATTTAAAGTGTTTAATTACCACTAAAATATAATTAGACAAGCACAAGAGATGGCAGAGTCATTTAGGGACTCGGAGCTTCAAGTCACAAACCCAACAATATGACCACACCTCCTAAGCACCTCTCAGTACTAAAGCTCACTGCCTCAGTATTATAAACTCTAATTCCATTTGGGTTGCTGTACCCCACAATTTTAAAATAAAAAAATAAATAATATATAATAAAAATAAAATCAAATAAATAAAGCTCACTGGCTCTCAGGTTCCTCTTGCTGATTGCTCATACCCAAAGAAGAGGAGATTTGGAAGCTATGATGGGACTTGAAATACCTCTTTATCGTGCTATCAGTAACATCCCAAAAAATAGTGACTTTCCACTGAGCACCTTTCCAGATAACAGACCCTGAGCTCAGCTAATCGCTTATGCTCTCTCACTCAAGTCTCATAACTCTATGAGGCAGATATATTCATCATTTTATTCTCTAGATGGCCCCTGTCTGCCCCCCGCCCCCAGAAAAAAATGTGGCTTCAAAAGTGACCTGGTCAAAAGGGCTGAGTCAACTTTCAGACAAAAATCTGTCTAATTCAGAAGCCCATGCATGAGTCTACAACATGCCCAGGAGGGACAACCTAAAGTTAAGAAAGCCTGGTCATTTAAAATTCTGAATCGCTGGCAAAGGCCACTTCTTCCATTTAGCTTTCAGTAAAGACTTGGAACTGGGATATATAATGTACCTCTCCAACTTGGTATCAGAGCACTAACAGGAATGACACGGAACAGCTATTATAGGCCAAGTGTGAAAGAAAATGAGAATAATTGACTTCTCAGAGCTATTTATTTTTACTCAAAGACAAAACCGATATTAGACCCTTATTTATACTGGGTAAGGAATCATAGACATTGTTGCGATCTGTTTCTGATTACACCCACGGCACTATGCAATGTATTTCAGTGTAAACAGGATGATTCTCAGCTTTCTTTTTTTTTTTTTTTTTTTTTTAGTTTGTGTCTCACCCTGTCGCCCAGACTGGAGTGCAGTGGCCGCTCCCGGCCACCACAGCCTCGGCCTGTTGGGCTCCGGCGATCCTTCCGCCTCAGCCTTCCAAGTAGCTGGAACTACAGGCGCGCGCTACCACGCCCGGCTGATTTTTTTGATTTATTGTAGAGATGAGGTTTCGCCTGCCCAGGTGGGTCTCGAACCCGCGGGCTCAGGCAATCCACTCACCTCAGCCTCCCAAGGCGCGGGATTACAGGCTGAACCACCGAGCCCGGCTAGGTGATTTTATGATCTCTCGAATGGAAGTTTTGACCTTGAGAACACATTGAAAACAAAAAGTCCGACAACTATTTATTTTGTGGGAGGTATTTTCTGCAGTATACTCTAAGCCAGCTTAATTCTTTCATCCATTTCCTATAGAGAATGAAGTAGTTTTAGTTCTGTCTTGCAGAAATTATTTTCCGTAAGAATTCTTTTCCCAGACAATTTGACAGATGGCCAATGATCAGGTTTTAGTTCACGTAATATTCTGCAGCATTGCTGTGTTTATTTCTACCAAGGTTTCTTTTCTTTCAGGTTAAATTTTGCTGACTGAAAGTTGACAAGTTTTGATACTTGCAGTTTCTCATCAGTATTTTTACCATGAATATTTCACCCTGATCAGCTTTATTTAGTGATAATAATACTAGTAGTTGTTACTAATTGGATATAAGACAATAACTGAGTAGTATTTGTACATGTTCCATGAGAAGATCAAGCGCAGTCCTTGCAGGCCCAAAGGATAATCCCATCACTCCGAATACCCAGGAGACACTCCAGCCGTGGATAGCAGAGCCAGCAGGGTCCTCTAGACCCTGACCCTCTTGCATCAGCCTCTAGCACTCAGAAACTGAGAGGGGAAGAGGAAGTTCTGCCAGGCATGTCCCTCAGGCGGACAGAGGGAAGGGAGTGGCACTGTCCAGGGCTGCTCCTCAGCTCTGCACGGGAGAGGGCTGCCCTCCCTCTCCTGCCCCCAGCTGGGCCAGCAGGACAGCGGGTGTGCGCACTGCACTGTTGACTGCTGGTTGACTTTGCTGGATGGCCATCTATTGAGGTTTTCCTCAAGTTTTTGCCTTGCTTTTTTGTTTTTGAGTTGGAGTCGCACTCTTTTGCCCAGGCTGAAGTGCAGAGGCACGCTCAAGGCTATTGCAGCCTCAACCTGCTGGGCTCAGGCAATTCTTCTGCCTCAACTATAGGTGTACGCCACCACACACGGCTACTCTTGATTTTTTTGTAGAGACGAGGTCTTGCCAAGTTGCTCAGACTGGTCTTGAACCCCTGGGCACAGGCAATCCTCTTGCCTCCACCTGCTAAAGTGCTGGGATTACAGGCATGAGTCACTGTACCTGGCCAGGTTTTCAGAACCTTTTCAGTTAAGTGAGCCTGAGGCTGGAGTCAGACAAGTGAATGAATGAATGTAACTTTCAAGGATTCTGGCTCTTACAAAGGCAAAGGGAGAGTGGCAAATGGGGCCTGGTTACTTGAAGGAATTTTTTTTTAAGTTGGAGTCTCATTCTGCTGCCCAGGCTGGAGTGCAGTGGCATGCTCATGGCCACTGCAGCCTCAACCTGCTGGGCTCAGGCGATCCTTCCGTCTCAGGCTTCCAGGTAGCTGGAACCACAGGTGTGCACCACCACACCTGGCTAATTTTTTGATTTATTGTAGACACGAGGTCTTGCCATATTACCCAGGCTGGTCTCGTACCCTTTGTCTCAGGTAAACTTCTTGCCTCGGCCTCCCAAAGTGCTGGTATTACAGGCGTGAGCCACTGCACCCTGCCTGGCTTTTAAATATCTAATGAACTACTCATAATTTAGAAAGGTGCCTCTCAACAGTTAATGTGCGTCTAAGTCACCTTGTTCAAAAGCAAATTCTGATTCAGCAGGTCTGCCAAGCCTTGTCAATTCTGTCTGCCCTTTCCCTCCCCAATTTGACCCTTGATACGGTCAGCATTTCATGTATTTTGCCACATTTGATTGCTTGGGATGCTCTTCTGTTTCCCTCTAGTAATAATGACACTTTACCTGGACAGCACTCAAGATCACAACCTTTCCTAGACAGTGTTAATCAGTGTTATCAACCCGTCTACTAGTTGAGACACTAAGGCAGGGTGGCCAAACTTGTAAATCAAAATACAGGACACCCAATTAAATTGGGGTTGCACAGGACATTCAAAAAACTATCCATTGTGGATCTGATGTCCAAATGTGTGGTGTCCTGTAGTTCACAGGCTCCCAACCCCAGGGCCAAAGACCGGTTCTGGTCTATGGCCTGTTAGGAACTGGGCCGCACAGTAAGAGCTGAATAGTGACCGAGTGAAGCTTAATCTGTATTTACAGCTGCCACCCATCACTTGCATTACTGCCTGAGCTCCACCTGTCAGAGCAGCACCAAAAAGTCTGCTTCCGCTTCCAACATCCTATCTTTGTGAAGCAGGGTTTCCTGCAGTGACAGCAACCCAAACGAGATTACAGAGTAAACGACAGAAGTAACACGCGTCAGGTGTCACTGTCTCCCATCATCCCCTAGTTGCAGGAAAACAAGCTCAGGGCTCCCACTGGTTCTGCATTATGGCAAGTTGCATAGTTACTTAATTACACATTACAATGTAATCATAGAAATAAAGTGCACAATAAATGTAATTCACTTGAATCATCTCAAAACCATCCTTCCCCCACCCCCTGGTCCATGGAAAAACTCTTCCACGAAATCAGGCCCTGATGCCAAAAAGTTTGGGGACCACTACTGTAGTTTACATGGGAACCAGACAGGTCAGCCTGCGTCAACAGGTGCTTTCCACCACACCTCCCTCTTCAGGGAGTTCTTCCTTCCTGGAGGAAGGTGCCCCTGGCCGACAATCTTGGTGACAGCCTCACCAGCCAGTGGTGGAGTGTGCATGGCTGGCGCCAGCTTCCTGGGGTTGATCCGATGCTTTCAGTTGAGAGCACTTACCATTCCTTCTGTAGTGCACTCTGTCATTGAAAGCCTTTTTTTTTTTTTTTTTTTTTTTTAATAAGAGATAGGTTCATACTGTCACCCAGACTGGAGTACAGTGGCTCAATAGCTCACTGCAGCCTTGAACTCCTGGGCTCAAGGGATCCTCCTGCCTCAGCCTCCCAAGCAGCTGGGACCACAGGAATGTGCCACCACGTCTGGCTAATGTTTTGAGACTTTGTAGAAATGAGGTCTTGCTGTATTGCCTAGGCTGGTCTTGAACTCCTGGCCTCAAGCAATCCTCCCACCTCAGCCTCCCAAATACTAGGATTACATACAGGTGTGAGCCACAGCTCCCGGCCTGGAACAGTCTTAACAGGATTAACGTGACATTTTATAAACCCCCCCGCCCCCCCACGGGAAACTCAAGAATTGTTGGTACAATCCTTTTCAGAAGGCTAGAGACGCCCTCTCAAAGAAGAGGTTCTTACTTTCTCTAATTGTAGCTGCAGTGTTTAGCAGTCTCTTGCCTTTGGTCCCCAGAATCTAGCCCCAAAGACAGCCAGGAGCTGCTGTGCCCGATTCAGAGAGGAATCATGTCTGCTTTCCCTCCCATATCAGCCATCTTGACCCCAAAAGGACCTCTGGCCAGGATGCCTGTACGGACACTGCATTCCCTCTTGGTATCAGGGATGTGCAGTGACAGTGAAGGCAATGACCGATGCAGCCAAGTCACTGCTGTGAACATCCAGCTCCTGTCTGTAAACTGGAGGCAGTCGGTCTGGTCACAGCTTATTTTGTGGCTGGAACTTGAGGCCAGGAAATGAGACCGTAATCTTCAAGGATGCTTGGTTCCTTCTTGACTCATCTCGACACCATAAAGTTTAGTCAAATGATGACTGAGACAGATTCTGCCCTATAGGGAAAATGAATTTGAGTAAGACGCTAAAACCCCACCAGGCGCTTTATCATCCGTTATTTAAAGTCTTGTGAAGTCAGGGTTATTTTCACCGTTTTGCCAATTAGAAAACTGGAGTTCAACCAGACTGGCTTATTGCAGGTTTTGAAGAAATGAGACACCAGCTAAAATTTTCCTTTCTAAAGCCCACGTTCCTCCTCGTACACGGCAACATTCTCTAGAGGCCAGCATCCAGTAGGTGCCCCCAGAACAGCTCAGCACGATGTTAAGTCATGGCAGGGCCGAGTGCCCAGCCTACGCACTGTGGAAGCAGAGGGGAGATGCCCCAGAGGAGATGACACTGCCCTGGGGTTGCAGGCTGAGCAGAGTGAAGAGTTAGTCCAGAAAACTGCAGCTACAAGGAGTTGCCATTTTTGCTGAATGAAAATACCTTCTTTTGAGTCATGCTATTCTAGAGACAGCAAAGTCACCAGACCGCTGAGAGTATCTGTCCGTTTGCAGGCTGGGGGGCGGCCAATGAATGTAACAGACAGCAGCACCCCCACTGCTCCGCAGAAGGCCCTCCCCCCCCAGAGTTCACTTTGGAGTCTCCTGGGTTTACTGCGCTCCCGTCTCGAAGACACCCAGGGACACGGCCCTCCTTCCCTAAAAGGGCAGGGTCTTACTGTGGAGCCTTCACCTGCGAATAACTCAGGCACTTTCCTGTCCCTCAAATGAGAATGACGGTCCCCACCTCGTGGCAGTCTAGCTGGGCTCAAAGTCGTGTTTGTTTTCAAGATATCAAGATATCCTCATATTTACCGTACATGGGAAGTACCAGTTCATTAAACATTGTTAAATAAAAAGAAATGTAATCTGTAGCACAGAAATAGCTACAGTCAACAGAAAACTGTCATGCAAGCCTAGATCCCATTTTTGAAGCTGATCCCGGTTCTCACATCTCATTATCTCCAGACCTGCAGCCACATCAGGGCGTCAGAGATCTTCCATCAAGAAGTTAAGGACATACATTTAATGTTACTGAATTTAAATATGCAAAATAGGGAAGCCAGCTGTTTGAGCTTTCAATGACAGTCCTGTAGTTACAGAATTTTCAAAGTAAGAGAGCAAATGGAAACTTCTATTCTAGTCAATTCCAGACATGCTACTGGTCGACTCCCGCTGAGTCTCAGTGTTTGAAATGCAAATGCATGGCTCATGCCTGTAATTCTAGCACCAACAAAGAAATTCAAACGTCTGTAAACTGCAGCGCCTAGGGCCAAGAGGGGCAGGCGGACTGGTACGCGATTCCCTCTGGAACCAGGAGCTGTTCAGACAGGCTGCAGGCCCAGCCCAGTCCTGCGGGTTTTGCAAACACAGGCTCACGCAGCAGCAGCACGGGCTCAGGAAGATGGCTGCCAGCATCCATGCTTGGGGCCCGGAGTGCACATCAAGTCTGCAGGGGCAAGAGGTACGAAGGTTGCTGGACACAAAACTCTTTGCTCCCTCTTGGCTCTGAGGAAATACCTAAACCAACTCCTTGTCAGCCACAGGATGCCCAATTACCTTAAAGAAATAATGAGTACAAAAAACTAGAAGCTTCTCCTTTTCCCAAATGGCTGTTGAATTTATTTGCTTGATCAATAATGGTCCTGGCAAAAATTAGTTAACCAATGTTGAGACATTTGTAATGAAATACTAATTTTAAAAATCCATGACACCTTGATAGAAATTAGAGTTTACACAAAAAAAGGAACCTCCGATATTGCCAGCAGCTACAAAGTTAATGTACTAGGACCAACAGGACAGCAAGAAGGCGTTTTACACATTTATATCTGACACCCGACCATACTTTCAGTCACCAGAATATCTTCTCTCTAGATTTAAAAAAATAGTATGCTGATTTCTATAACAAAGCTTTTTTTCATACAAAAATCAAAACAATGGCCAACAAGTCACAACAGTGCAATAGGTAGAGGATAAAAAACCGCATCAAACAGGTGCGAAAATAAATACTAACTAGGAGGAGGAGAGAGCCCTCGTGTGGGGTTTGTCTCGCCCCTTGAGCATGTGTGGGCTTTTCTTCCGAGCCACGAGATCTGGCCTGTCTCATGGTGCCATGCATCCTGACAGCGCGACTGCAATCTGTTGCCTCCAAAGCCCGGCCTCCTGGAAGCCTCGAGCACCCATCTGATCCGATGGGCTGGAAGCAAGAAAATGGGGTGGGATGAATTACAGCTACCATTAAAGGAATTTTTTCCTATTGCTCAATCTTGTCATTTGGGAGTCCACCAGCAGGTTCACTGATGATACGGATAATGTCAAACCTTTGTTTAAGAGCATACATATGGCTTATTCAGGCAAGGAGACGTGTACATTCTAGCCCAAGCAAGCAATCGGAGTCATTGTGTTTTTAATGGAAGGTCAGTCATGTAAAAGATTTCTGGTTTGAGAAACACCCTTGTGTGAATGCACCGGGTCAAGGCAACAACCTTCGCCAAGCCAGTGAAAGGCCTTTGCTGGGCACTGGCAGTGAGTGGCCGGCAGGAGCAGGATGCGGCCTGCGCTGCCCGGGGTGGGTGGGCAGCTCCACAGGCAGCCTGTGACCAAACTCACCTGTCCTGGTGACTCAGGCTTGGGGGCTGTGGTTTAGAACTGTCAAGGAGAGTTACAGGGCGGGCCAAGGAACACCCCGCAGAAGCCATTCTGGCCAGTCAGAAACATGAGGCAGCTCCCCCCATTGTATAATCTGCACCAAAAAAGGTGTGAAAGGCACAAGCAAGAGTGACTAGGTACACAGAGATCCTGGGGGCGCGACGGGGACGGTCCACAGGCAGGTGCGGCACTGGCCTGGTTGGTTCCCCCCCTTGAATGAGAACGAGATCCTGATTCTGCTGTGATAAAAAAGCAAAGAAAGACGATTTTTGGTTTAAAAAGAAGCCACTCAAGGGTTAAAATAGTTACTTTAAGTTAACAAAGAAAATGAATCTTCGAATAAGCCGACACTATCTGGAAAACTCATCTGTCCCCGACAAGCCCACCACGTCCATTGCTTCGTCCTCGTGGAACCTGAGCCTGACGTGAAGAAGTCAGACGCGTGGGAGAGGAAGCGTCTTGAGAAGAGAGACATCTTTACAGAATGTACAGGCGAGAGAGCCGGCCTGGCTCTCGGTGCTACAGCGGGATGCCGGGTCCTCGCGGCAAGGCGCGGGCCTGCCCGGTGTCCCAGCGCGCTCAGATGGGCGTCTCCTTCCTGTCCTTGCTGGGCGAGGGCTTCGCGGGGTCCTTGCCGGCCGCCACCTTCGCCTCGAGGGCGCTGTCTCTGGGCGTCTGGACGGAGGCCCCGCGCCGCTCGGGCTCCTCGTCCTCCGGCCCTGGCGGCTCGGGCTTGGCCCGCTGCATCTGGAGCAGCCGCAGCTGCACGCGCAGCTCGATGATGGCCTCGCGCTCCTCGTGGATCGCCTGATTCAGGTCGTTGTTCTTTATCTTGGGGAACGACAGAAAGGGGAGTTACTGTGGGGCAAGGAAGTCAGAGGGACTCCAACGCAGGAGCAGAGGACGGGTAGCGAGGGCAGCCCACAGAGGCATCTGGTTTTGCTTTGGTCAACTAGGTTGTGAAACGAGACAGACGTGAACGTGAATCTGCCCGTGAGCCACGTACACACCAGACCCAGGACAGGAGGACGAGCTTATCCACTCGGCTCCCAATCGGGGGAGAGCAAACACACCTGGAAGACATCACCGTGCCAACAGAAAACAACTACTTGAGCAGAAAATAATGCAGCGTTCTAGTGCTTGAAATAGACCTAAAATTTTGAACTGGCTTCCGAATGGCCCTTAAACAAGGAGAAGATAAAAGTAATTTTAGTAGCAATTAGAGATGAGACTTAGAGATAGGATTAAAAACCTAGATTTGTCTCAAAAGTGGATATCCTTTGTCTTCTGTGAATGGCATTACTTTAAACCTGAAATGTGCTTCCTAGCCAAACTACAGAAAACTTCTATCAATTCTAGATTGTCTACGCTTATCCAGTAAAATCCAAGTGCAGGAAACAGCAGCTATCCTGACCTCCCGCCGGCCTCCACTTACATGGCAGAGGGCACACCAAGAGCCTGGGCCTGCTCCCCCTTCTAAGGCACGTCCCAGCCTCCTACATGCCAGATACGCCATGGGACTAAACTCTGCGAGTGGGACGTGAGCTGATTGCTGAGTGCCACATGTGCACCTCACCCCTGACTACTGGGCACGCTCGGATTCTTTCCCCTTCCTGGAGGCCAGGAGCAGCCACTGTGGAGCCCGAGTGGAAAAAGCATGTGTGGAGAAGGGTGGGCCGGGAGCCTGCCACACAAGATGCTGCCATCTTGCTTAACCCACCGAATAATTCTGCCATAGCAGCTCAGCCTACATCCCAAGTACGAGAATTCAGAATAATGTTTCCCACTTAGGATAGCAAAATGTTGCAAAAGCAAAATGAAGCGCCAAGGTACGGAAGCTCCAGCAACCTGAGCCTCGACACCAGCTCAGCTTCTCCCCATAGCACATGCTTGCTGCAGCGAGTGTCTCCACCTTGAGCCTGTGGGCCCCACTCTGGACTCTGGCTAGCGGAGAAGACCCTTGTGGGTGGCAGTTTCTGGGTGGAATCCTGGCTTTCCATGCAGGGTGTAGCTTGGTTCGCCCCAGCTGCTGAGCCAACCCTGAACGAGGGAAGCAGAGCTGCCTCTTCAGACTCCTTTCTCTGAAGAGGATATCTTCTCTTGACCCTTAGGCAAAATATCTGGAGACAATGCTTCCTTGGGGTAAGAAGGCAAATTCTGGCCCAGACCTTGACTCTGTTGCCTTCTCTTCACTGTGTGGCGTTTCCCAGTTTTCTAGCCCATGTTCCCTCTCGCCTGTTGCATTATAGGCTAAGGGCCAAGTGAAAGCCTTGTCTCTCACTTCACCCACGGGGAGATTCAAGAGACTTCCTTCTTCCGCTAGCAAAGCTGCTCAAACTGACAGAGTCAGGTGGCGCTCGCCCTCAGGCCGGGAAGAGAAAGGTCAGTGTGGGATACTAAACTCATGGAAGGTCACTTCTGACAGCCTGAGAAAGACATGCAAGGTGTCATTTGGTCGGCCAGCACTTAGCACTTGGGTGAGACGAGTCCCGTGGTCCACTCTACTTAGCCTCCCAGCTGATAACCAAGGAGAAAGAGGACAATTCTGAGGGGAAACATGGTCTCCTCAACTTTCCAGAAGTTAGTATGCCTTTTGACTATTTCCCCCCAAAACTCACTTCCAGCTCCTCATTCTGTCTCTGTAAATCTTCCAGAATGATCTGCAGCTCCTCTTCATCCTCACTCTCACTCTCACTCTCAGAGGAGTACTCCTCAGTTTCGCTTCGGCCGTGCTGCTGACGGCTGTGAAGGGAGAGAGGAAGGAAAACGCTATGTACAGGACGCCTGTCTGCCACCTCCTTCTTTTCGATTTGCCGGTTTTCATGAGTCTACTTAATAGAACACCATTCTTAAGACCTGACGAAATGAGAGACTTAAAGATGACTCATTTTGGGTGGCTAATTCTTTTATAGGAAAGTCTGAGCACTAAAACAACTGTGTTTATATTTGAATAAATATTCCCAAACATTTTGAAACCCCCAGCTCTCCTGTACCTCTGGATTTCAGCAATCTCAGCTCTGAGGCGTTCAATTTCTTCTTTTTCTGAGGCAATCTGCCGGCGCAGGAGCTGCTCCATGGCCAGAAGCTCCTCCTGTTCAGTCAGGATCTCATTCTCCTAAAACAGTGATCACCAGTGAATACCTCTGAGTTCTAGTCCAGGAAATGTCGCTTTTTAGGGTCTCCTATGTTGCCTTGAATTCTAGAGCCCAATACGGTGCTGAACACACAAGGCACGTGCTGCACACAACCTAAAAATATCCTGTTTCCATAGGATCAAAAAAAGGCTTCTTTGAGAAAAGGTAAACAAAGTTATTTTGGGGGAATGACTAGATTTTTCTCAACAACAAAATGCTACACAGGAACTTCACGTCCTCCTTTTGCAAAGGCTCCCTGAGGTTGTCACATGGGGAAAAAACCAGAGTTCAAGTGACAAAGTCTGCTTTGGCCTCCCAGTCTTTTTGTAATGCCTTCTCAACTCTCAGAAAAGTGAGAATATTTAGGGTTATAGTGGCCTTCAACAGTGTCATTAGGAAAAGAAGGATCTGGAGATGTGTGGCTGGTGTCAGCATCACTTTTAAGGCAGATCAGACTGAAGGAAAGATCATCACAGAAATTTTTTCTCTTCATAAGCCGCCTTTCTCCTCAACCCATGTTCTCAGAGATAATGGTAAAACAGTAAATATTCTGCATTAACAGAATATCCCTTTCCAAAACTGATTAGGTCACTAGTCTTATGAAAAGAAAGGAAAAAATTCCCTCTGTCTGCCCAAGGTCTAGAGAGCCCCTCCAACCTAGAGAAAAGAGCCAATGCAGACAAAACTTAGGGAACAATAGAAGTGTGGTTATGGATAGGAGGTGGAGGAGACATTTTTTCCCAAAGGAATAGGTATTGAGAGGGTAAGTCCTATGGTCAGATTTGAAAGACACCATGGCCGCATGCCAAAATAAACTACCTCCAGCCACTAACAAGCACGGAGAACCTCTCTCTTAGAGATGGAAGACACTCCCAAATGTTTTTAAACACACATTTGTTCCTTTACTTCAGCATACCTATTAGAGGTAACACTCCAAGAACTATCAGGTTGAAAAACTTTACAAAATAAAGACACCATCTGGGACTTCATTCTCTCCTCAGGGGAAAACAGTAATGTGCCCTGTTTGCCAAAACATACATTTTTCAGAAGTGACAGAAAGGACTGAAACCTGTAGGGCTTTATATAAACCACATACAGGAGCTTCTGGAAGTCTAGAAACAAGTCAAAGCCTAGAACGTCATTCCTTTCTGGTTAAAATCTGGGAATTTCCAGAACAGTGTAAGGTTGACTTGAGAAACTCAGCTCTGTGCCTGGAATACAGCAGGTATTCAAGAGATATTTGTTGACTCAATGAAGGACAAATAAGATAATCTGCCTCCAACAACTGACTTTCCCCTGCAAAGAGCAAAATCAAAATATCTAAAAGGTGTTATGAGTAACAACTATTAAAATCTGTACAGTTACATTTCAAGGATCCCATACGTTGTAATGTCAGGTTTTAGGTTTTAAAATATTTATTAAAGTCTGATGCCATTAATATGGAATAAATAACATCTATAAATTAGGGAAAAGATCTATCACTTGGACCTGTGTGTGGAATAAATGAGATTAAGTAAAGTACTAGAACAATGCCTAGTAAGGAGTAATTACTCCGTATAAGGTAGTTTTTTTTGCATACTGAACATTTTAGCAAACACAGATAAAAAGAAGGCCAAATACAACAGACAAAAATCCTTCTAAATCACTTTACAATTTTGGTTGAAAGATTCACACCTCTACAGAAAAGCTTCTCAAATTATAATTTTAAAATGACCATTGAGGCTGGGTGTGGTGGCTCATGCCCGTAATACCAGCACTTTGGGAGGCCGAGGCAGGAGGATCGCTTGAGGCCAGGAGTTCAAGACCAGCCTGGCCAACAAAGTGAGACCCTGTCTTTACTTTAAAAAAAAAATCAAATAATTAGCTGGGCATGGTGGCACACTCCTATATTCCCAGCTACTTGAGAAGGTAGGTAGAAGTATCACCTGAGCCCAGGAGGCTGAAGCTGCAGTGAACCATGATCTTGCCACCACACTTCAGCCTGGGCAGTAGAGTGAAGCCTGCCCCCCCAAAAAAACACACACACAACTGACCATTGAGAGTCTTGCAAAATAGGCTGCTCTGCTGAAGGTAGTGAGTTACCTCCATCAATTGTTCGCAGCCAGTTACAGATCGAACTCCTTGTACTACTCTTTCCCCCTGCTATTTATTTTTAAGATCAGACACTAGTGCACTCGACTAGTCTTAAAAACACAAATATTGCAAAACAGAGAAAAAGAGTTTAGCTTACCTGGGCAAGGAGAATATTGATAACTTCTTCATTTTCATTCATCTCTTCTTTGGAAACATCCTCTTTTGAAAGACTGGCTATTTCTTGTGCAATCTTGGTTTCACATTCCTGTCAAGTAAGACAAATAAGAAAGAACTTGTTGGCCTACATGTAACATATATTCAACAAATTCACATTATCGCCAACCTAGAAGCTTTCTTCTCATTTTCTAGAATTAAAAAAATGATAGTAAGAGTCAGATGAACCACCTAGCTGGATGGGCACTTGGTAACTGAGCTTGGAATGTAACGCAGGGATCTTGGTCTGTGGCTCCAGTGAAAAAATGTTCAATTTTAGTTAATGTGCTCACCATTTCCAGAACCCTTCCAATAAATTACCTTCTGTGATATTTCTTTTTGAGGGGCTAGTGAGTGTCAATTTTAAGCACATCATTTAGTTTTCACAAACATACACAGTCAAGTAATCACCACCATCATTATGCTACAGAACATTTCCATCACCACACAAAGTCCCCTTGGGTTCCTCTACCATATGCTGGTGTCTTACAACCACTGACTGCTTTTTGTCCCTGTAGTTTTTTCTTGAGTTTCACAAAAATGGAATCAATCAGTAAGCAGTTTGATTATCTGGACTCTCTCACCTAGGACATGTTCTTAAGATTCATGTATGTGTTGTTTGTATCAGTAGTCACTGAGCAATACAAGATCTGGCAACTAAGTTTGTGAACTTGCTGCTGTGTACAGCACTGTACAACAACTCAGCAAAGTTTTATAACCTTGGTGTATCAGTGTCTCACAGCTGTGTGTGTGTCAATGTGTGGCAGTGTCTTGCTGAGTGGTGTTCATTATTGCTGTTGCGTGTTTTTGTGTGCTGTCACAAGAATGTCAGGGCTTGAATTAGAGCAATGAATAAACACTAAATTTCTTGTTAAACTTGGCAAAAGTGGAAGTGAAATCGGGACATTTTTGCCAAGTTTATGGGGATAATGCCCATGAAGAAAACATCAGTATACAAATGGATTAAACATTTTTCTGAGGGGAGAGAAAACGTCACTGATGAAGAGAGGTCAAGACGGCCAATAACGAGCAGAACTGGTGAAAACATTGCAAAAATTTGTCAAACTGTGCATCAAAATTGTTGGCCGACTGTGAGAAGCAAAGCAGACCAAATAAACATCAATACAGAAACAGGAAAATCTTAACTGCAAACCTTGACATGAAAGTGGTCCCTAAAGAGCTCTTGCATCATGACAATGCATGAGTTCACACAGTACTGTCTATGAGGGAGCTTTTAGCCGGTAAACAAATAACTGTATTGGAACTCCCTCCCTACTATCTGATCTGGCCCCCAGTGACTTTTTTCTTTGCCCAAAGATAAAGGAAATATTGAAAGGAAGACATTTTGATGACATTCAGGACATTAAGGGTAATTCAGGATATCAAGGACATCACAGCGACAGCTCTGATGGCCATTCCAGAAAAAGAGTTTCAAAATTGCTATGACTAGGTGCTGGTGTCAGAGCATAGCTTCTCAAAAGGAGTGCTTTGATGGTGACCATAGTGATATTCAGCAATGAGATATATAGTGCTTTTTCTAGGATGAGTTCACAAACTTGATTGTCAGATCTCGTATGCTGTGGTCTGAATGTAGCCCAATTATTTATCCATTCATCAGCTGATGGACATTTGGATTCTCTAGTTTTTAACTATTATAATTAGACTTGTTATGAATATTTTGCATATGCTTTGGTGAGGGCATATGTGCTCTTCTCTGAAATAAATACCTCTCTGAAATAATACCTAGAAGTGGGACTGCTGGGTAACCATATGTTCAACTTTATAAGAAAATGCCAAACTGTTTTTCAAAGTAGCTGTACCATCTTGCATTACCAGGAACAAACAATGAGAGTTCCAGTTACTCCACATTCTTATCCACACTTGGCGTATTCAATTTAAGCTATTCTTGTTGGTGTGCAGAGTTACCTCATAGTGCCTTTAATTTATGTGTCCTTAATGATCAATGATGCTGAGCATCTTGCATATGCTTATTTGCCATTTGTCTGTTATCCACTGGTAAAATGTCTGATCAAATTTTTGCCTTTCTAAAACTGAACTGTCTTAAGTTGTAAGAGTTTTTTAAATGTTCAAGTTCAGGTCCTTTATCAGATGTGTGTTTTTTGTAATGATAGCTGTGGCTGGCACATTCATTTTCTAACAATGTCTTTTGAAGAGCATTTTTTTGGAATTTTGATGAAATTCAATTTATCAAATTTTTCTTTTATAATTCATAGGTTTTGTGTCCTATTTAGGAAATCACTGCCTAAGCCAGGGTCAATAAGATATTCTCCTGTGTTTTCCTCTGAAAGATTTTTTTTAGTATTAGTTTATGATTCATTTCAAGTTAATTTTGCATATGTGGTGCAGAGTCAAGGTTCTTTCTTTTTTTCATGTAGCTATCCAATTGTTTCAGCACTCTTTGTTGAAAAGAACATCCTCTCCTTCTACTGAATTGTTTTAGGCTCTTTGGTGAAAATTACCCATAAATGTGTAGGTCTACTTCTGAACTTTCTACTCTATGTTTATCCAATACTTACTGTCTTGATTACTGTAGTTTATAAAAAGTCTTGAAATCAGGTAGTATGAGTCCTTGAACTATGTTCTTTTTCAAAATTGTTGAGCCTATTCTAGGTCATTCGTATTTCCACATACATTTTGGAAGAGCTAAAATTTCTACAAAAACCACCTGTTTAGATATTTTTTTTCTTTTTTGAGTTGGAGTCTCATTCTGTCGCCCAGGCTGGAGTACAGGAGCATGCTCATGGCCATCCCAGCACTGACCCGCTGGGCTCCGGTGATCCTTCCACCTCAGTTGTCCGAGTAGCTGGAACTATAGGTGCACGCTACCACATCTGGCTAATTTTTGATTTATTGTAGAGACGAGGGCTCGCCAAGTTGCCCAGGCTGGTCTGGAACCGCGGGCTCAAGCAATCCACTCACTTTGGCCTCCCAAAGTGCTGGGATTACAGGCTGAGCCACTGAACCTGGCCTGTTTGGATTTTTATTGGAGTTGGTCCATAGATCAATTTGGGATAAACTAACATCTTAGTAATACTGAGTCTTCTGTTTCACATGAATAATATGTCTCCATTTATTTAGGCCTTTTTTTTTTTGAGATTCAGATCCAATTGTCCATTGCCAATATATTTTTTTTTGAGTTGGAGTCTCACTTCTTTGCCCAGGCTGGAGTACAATGGCACGCGTGCTCATGGCCACCCCAGCGTTGACCTTCTGGGCTCCAGTGATCCTTCCGCCTGGAGGAAGGAACTGGAACTACAGACACACGTGACCTAGAGCTTGAACTACAGACGCGCGTGACCACGCCTGGCTATTTTTTATTTTATTGTAGAGATGAGGTCTTGCCAGGTTGCCCTGGCTGGTCTCAAACCCGTGGGCTCAGGCAATCCACTTGCCTTGGCCTCCCAAAGTGCTGGGATTACAGGTTGAGCCACTGAGCCCAGCCGATTAGTTCTTTACTGAAGATTCCCTGGGATTTTATATGTAGATGATCATGTTATCCCAAGAATAAAAATTTATTTCTCTTCAATTTTTATGCCTTTTTTTCTTGCTTCATTGCACTGGCTAGAACCTTAAATACAATGTTGACAAGAAGTGGTAACAGCAGAAATCCTTGCACTGTACACCAATCTTGGGGGGAAAGTATTTAGTCTTTCACCATTAAGTATGATGTTAATTGTAGATTTTTTTTTTTTTTTTGAGTTGGAGTCTCACTCTGTCACCCGGGCTGGAGTGCAGTGGCACGCTCACAGCCACCCCAGCGTTGACCTGCTGGGCTCCGGCGATTCGTCCACCTCAGGCTTCCAAGTAGCCATAACTACAGGTATGCACTACCATGCCTGGCTAATTTTTTTTTTAAATTTATTATAGAGATAAGGTCTCATCAAGTTGCCCCGGGCTGGTCTCAAATCCATGAGCTCAGGCAATCCCCCGCCTCAGCCTCCCAAAGTGCTGTGATTACAAGATGAGCTCATACAATCTATGAGCCTGGCCATAGATTTTTTTTAATAGATGCCTTTTACCAGGCTGGGAAGTTGTCTGCTGAGAGTTTTTATCATGAATATGTGTTGAATTCTGTCAACTGGTTTTTCTGTACCTGCTAATATGATGTTATCTTTTTAAAATTTTTAGCCTGTTAATATATTATCTCTGTCTTTGAAAGTTGCTTATTCCTCAAAGTTGAAATCAACTTGGTAGAATCTTTTGAGCATTTTGTGAATTAACGAGCAGGTATGAAGAAAACACAGCATTGAGAAAACTGATACAGTAAAGGTAATCCATTCCTTCTCATATTGGCTCTGGTTGCTGCCTCACAATTCCTTTACACAAAAGAGATGCAGAAGCAAGAAAAATGAAAGCCAGACTTCCATCAACCCTGGCCTAAGTCAGAGACTCTTCATTTAGAGGCTGACTGGCAATGCCATATGGTTAACAATTACAAACTGCCCATGAAGCCTTGGACGTTGGTCACCAATGCCTCATTCCAGGCTGATACATGAGGGGAAAAACTTAACAACAGTAACAATAGCAGCAACAACAACAAACAGGCATAATAGGCAAGAGACAGATAATCTAGTGAGCCAGCGAGAAGAGAAGGAAGAAAAATACACAGAGGGCTAGCCTGCTTATCCTGGAAGGCATCTGTAAAAATCTCATGGATGTGCTCCATGGAAATACTAATCTCTAGCCTCAAAGGAACAGAAGTACTCAGGTTGTCTTTGTATTTTAACACAACCACAACAGAGACCCACTATCATGCTCTCCAATTCTGGCAAATGCTAAATAATGTGTGCTATTTGGATTCTAGGGTTGAATCTGCATGTGGATTGTAAGATGGCCTTGGTGTGGGGATCAACTCAAGGTCCCAGAACCAAGCAACACACACTAAACTAAAGGACATAAAAAGTCTAACAAGTGTTGCACATCACTCATTATTATTAGGTAAACAGAATCTCTCCTGATCTTCAGGGCCTTCCAGGCGATGCTTATCACGGTTTCCAAAGAACTGACTAATTCTAAATGCCTCAAATTCCCCAGCAGTCTCTGAGGATGTCTCACCATACTGCCTGCTTTTCACCTTTAGAAAGCTCTGTATACAGTTATAATCAAGCAGGAAATGACAAAACATCTTGTAGTGAAATCATTTTTAATCTTAAAAAACTGTCTAAATTAAATGAAACATTTGACTGACACTAGGCTGAAGTATCAATAATCCTGAACTAGAAACATTTTAGTGAATAAATTTCCCATCAGGGAACTTCACTTCAAGTGGCATATACATATTTTTAAAACTTAAAACTTAAAATAGTATATAAAATCATATAAAAAAGGCTCCAGCACATTCTATTTTAGTATAAGCATAATATATCAAAATAACACATTAACTCACCTGTCTTTTAGCTTCTCTCAGTTTTCTTTTTAGGGCTGTCAAAATTCTCTGTACTTCCCATAATCTTTCTTCTTTAGATAAATCCTTTATCCCGCCCTGAAGATCTCGATGTAAACAATTCAAAAGAAACTCCTAGGAAGCAATGCCACACACTAAGTTGTATTCTGTCTTATCTTAAACAACATGTGCAATTTCTAAAGATGTAGAATCAACTATTTTTCAATTATCCTTTATTTCATTAAAGGAGTGAAATAATGGTTCTCAGTATTTTTTCAAGGATATGATTGAAAAATCACTTACTATTTGTTTTTCCCGGGAATTAGGTGCTCATTCATTAATTTATATTCGTTCAATATTACTAAATTCACATCCCCTCACTCCGACATCATCATCAACTAATAAGAGACAGGAGCTCAGAGCAGATAAAAAGGAAGTAAAGCCAGTAGGAATTTGATAATGTGCATGCAAATAAATAACCAATGTAATGAAACTTCTTTAGTCTCAAATTTCTTATTCAATCTCCCATTTTAACGCCCCTCCCCACCACCTCCACACACAGAGTGTTGTTTCTTACACCAAAGTAGCACAGTGAAAAAGCCCAGGGTTTGGGCTCAACCCTTGGTTCTACAGCTTAGTAATCATGGGACACAGAGTAAGTTACTTAACTTCCCTAGATTTCAATATTCTTATATGTAAAATATGGCTAATGACAACAACCTTGTTCAGATGAGCAAATATTTTTGCACTGTTTATAACACACTTGGCACTTTTCACGTGTTCTTTCATCTGCAGTAATCTTCACATCAACCCTGTGAAAGGGTCCATTTTAAAATGAGAACCAAGGCTTTGGAGCAGAGTAAGAACTTAAAGTCAGGTCATTTGATTTAAAAAACTACGCTTTCCATCATGACATCTGACTTAACTGGCATGAAACAGTACTGGATGGAAATTTCTGACTTCAGTGTGTCATGGAGAATGTGCCTAACACAGCTCCAGGCACACAGAAAATGCTCACTAAACAAGAGCTAATCATTATCAGTCTCCACCATGGCCAATGCAAAGGCAGGCCGTGGAGGGCCAGAGTGTGAGGTCTGGGGCACACACCTGTCTCCTGATCTCCTCCTTGATGCCTGCCTGGGTCTCTGGCAGTGTGGGCATTGTAGCCAAGTTAGACCATCGCAGAGGCTTCGTCACTTGCTTTAGTACCACATTTCCAAAGAGTTCTTGCACATGTGTAAAAAACACATACAGGACTCGATTGCTAATCTAAGAAAAAAAAAGGTTTACAAGGAAACGATTAAAATTACAATTGTGTTTATTTATGTATATCTATCACATAGCGCATCCTTTACTCCTGGACACATGAATGAAAATTCTACCCAGCAGTGACAAGACAGGCATTGCTAATTAATGGCTAATTTAAGAAATTGGGAAAATACGAGTTAAATCATATACTCAGGCACCCTAAGGAATTGAAGGGGAAGGAGGAGGGGAAGAGGCGAGCCAAGACAAGGATACGGAAGGGGACAACCATCAGTCCTTTTCTGTCATTACAATATTAACTCATTAAAACATCTTATGTTCTTATTCTCAACTTATTCTGAAACCTTCCCACAGCGTCCACAGTAGTAAGGCTGGGCTGGACTAAGCCCTCCCTCCAGAAACCTTCTGCACATACTTATACAGCCTGCATTTAAGTATGATGTCCATACACACAGAGACCAGAGCATGAGGCTCTAATGAAAAAAGTTATTGCCTACCTAAAACTCTTACAACACACTTGACTCTTTTGCGATACTATCATCCCTATCACAGTAATACTAAGTATCAGTGTAATATTGACTAGGTTCTGAATCCCAACTAATTCAAATGATCAAATTGAAATTTGAGAAACATTTTGCTTCCAAAACATAATTAATCAGAAATGAAAGAATCTTTAGTAAGTGAAAACACACTCTAATAACAGTGACAATGATTTATGATGACCTAGTATATTAGCTAAAAAGAGGACTTAAAAGAAAAAATAACCATCATCTTTTATTTTTGGCCTCAGGAAAATATCAATAACTCGAATTAAAGAGAAACATATAGTCTATGGCAGTACCAACTGAGCAGCAATTAAGAAGGGCCAAGTATTCATGCCATAAAAAAACACACTACTCAAGTCCCTGAAGTACTTTCTCAGATTAAGATCCTATGATATGCATCTCTAGGACCCATCCTTATGAATGAAATCCTCAGGGTAAATTCCTGATCAAACAAATTAACGTTAAGCCCGTCTGTGCCAGAGTTTTATGTGTGTGTACACGCACGCACACGTGTGCGCTATAATTAAGCAATAAGGCCATTTGATGAAATAATTAGCATATTTAAAATTCTTCAGATGAACTCTATAATTAGAGGTACCACAAGCATCTTCTCTACTAATGACAGATCACCAGCATCAGGAACTTGTTTATAAACCCATTCCAAAGACTATATGATACTCAAATTACATAGCTACAAGCTCAAGGGCAAATATGCCCTTTATCTTATACGTCAACACTGTTCACATTATGAAAGAAAAAACCTACATTCATGCTAATCCATTATCTGCCTTCTCTGGTTAATTGCTTCACATATGTGAATTGGCAACAGAAAATGCCCCCAACTCCCGGTGTTGGGGCAGAGAGGATGTGTACAGAGAAGACCATGTACCTGCACAGTTGGGCTGAGCACAATAGAAATGTTCTGTATGTTCATCTTTGTTTCCAGTTCTTTCATGATGACATGGTCCATGTGTACAATGAGCCAGGAGATCAGAAGATAGTTACATTCTGGCAGTTCTTTGAGTAAGCGCTGGAATTCCTGCACTTTCTCACCCTCTGTGGTCCTCCCACAAGCCTCTTCAAATCGGGGCATAAGCTCTTTGGTAAGCAAATTCTCTGGAAGGTCTCGCAAATACTGTTTCAGCAAACTAGCTACAGTGTTTGGCTCATATTCTTCCAGGTTTGTAGATTCTTCTCGGTCATAGGCTGCTTTTAGCTCATCCACCTTTGATTTAATTCCTTAAAACAGTCAAATTCAGAAGAGAGAGAATGCTGAGGAAAAAAAAATCAAACACACAAGCTTTCTTCACCACTATACCCACCTTGCTGGGAGACCCAAAAATAGCCACCTGACCAATAACAAACCTCTTGCTGTGAATTATTTATCTGCACAAAGGTCATTCGCTTCCTCTGTAAAAGATTCCATCATGTAAAAGATGAATTTAACCAAAAGCTAAATGATAATTGAAAAACTCAATGTTCAGAACAAAAGTCAGAGCAACCATGGATATATTAAGCAAATATGCCAATTGATTCAGAAAAAAATTTTTTTTAAAGTTTAAAGATGGCTAGATGAAAATTCAGGCACAAATTAAACTACAATCCAAGTATAAGTCTTGCTCTACACAGGCAACCAGCTACTTTTCTAACAGTCAAAAAACTGACAACATAAAACAGAAACTGGTATACATAAGTACGCTCCCAAAAATGGTGGGTAAATTACTTATTAAAAAAATTACATACAAAAATTGCTTTCTAATTGCAAAAAGTGAGTATCCAAACGAACTCTTTGAAAATCATTATCCATTAAATAATCCCTACCGAATTTGTTTTAAAGTTTGGATTCTTTTAATCTAAACAGAGTAGGAACAAAAAAGTTTGGGTTTCTTCTTTTTTTTTGAGTCATAGTCTCATTCTATCACCCAGGCTGGAGTGTAGTGGCACGCTCATAGCCACTGCAACCTTGATCTGTTGGGCTGAGGCGATCCTTCTGCCTCAGCCTTCCTTGTAGCTGGAACTACAGGCATGTGTCACCACACCCAGCTAATATTTTGATTTATTGTAGAGACGAGGTCTCGCCAAGTTGCCCAGGCTGGTCACAAACCTGTGAGTTTGGATTTCTAAAATCAAACTGTTTTGCTTTTCCTACTAGACAGAAAGATATTAAGTGTTTTTCAATTTTTTTTTCTTAAGTCTTTAGTCCAATCTGCATTAAGGGACCTACTTTAGTGACAGCGATTGCTCAGAAAAATACAAAGTAGCTTTTTGCTGTTTTTAATACTTAATACTTTAGGCCAATTACTGAAACAAGTCACAAATTAAGGCTGACAGTTTCTAATGGTAAATGCCAGCTAAACTGAACAGCATTTGACTAACACAGTGCTTAGATCTGGGCTTTGGCAACTCTTATCTTATGTTGAAACCTTTTAATGGAATTATGATAAATCTGTAACTTCCCCAGCACTGACAAAATAATATCAACAGCACCAAATACAAAAATAACACTATGAATTTATTTTTGCATAATCTTAATTTTCAGAGAGAAAAGCTATAAAATAATTCCCATTTTCTCACTTTATAGACAATATGAGTAAAAAATGAGTGATAACTGAAAGGACAGACTGAGAGTGGGAAGCCATTTTTCATCTTGTTCTTAAACCCTGACACAATGATAAGAAAGTAGAAGCTATGTTTTTGGAGAAATGCACACTTTAGGTAAAATTAACTTTGCTGACTTTGTCTTTTAGAAACAGACTTCCTGGTGCCAGGTATTAGAGGTATCTCATAGTGTCAATCAAGCTTGCCTAGAGTAAAGGGAATTTATAAGGCCTAAGATATCATACATTGGTCAAGGATTGTAAAAGTCATGAAACTTGTCATTACAAATGTTATGACCGCCCAGAGGGGGAGCAGGTGGGGACTCAATCTTCCAGTAGAACAGGCCCTATCTACAGGGAAGTCAAGAATCCCCTGAAGCTACCTACTGGGAATGCCTAGGAGATAAGAAGGAAGTGCACACTCCATTAGCTCCAAGGAATGTCGTTCAGGAAGATACAGGAGAATTAGAATCCTTGTCACACCCTTCTCTAGGGGCTATGATAATATGGACAAACATTAATGAGTCTCTGTGTCACAGGATCTCCAAGACATCCACAGGTAGTCAATAAGGAAGTCACAGCAGTCACGTACAACATCTCCAAGGAAAGGGTTTAAGCCAAGACTCGGGAGCGATGGGGCCACACTCACCTAGAATGTAGGTCCACTCCCTGTCTGTGGAGGGTGAACTTTTCTTAAATAACTCTTTTCTTCTCTCACCTCTGTGTGTTGCAATTCTTTGCATTTACTTGGATCTCTGGGTTGCCAGCGCGCACCTCCAGGCTGCCAGCACCGGCAGTGCTGCATCTCCCTGTGCCTCTCCACTGTCACCCTGTTCGTACCCTAATTAAGGTCACATACCTGATATGTGACAAAGTCAGTGTTTTGGTCCAAATCCACGGGACTGTTCAACCCTTGCTCTTTCTCATATACCCACCCTTTCTCCCTGAATGTTTCTTCAGATGGAGACTTTTACTAAACTGCATCCTCTAGCAGGCATGAGTAATTCACATGGAAGACTTTTAAAGTAAAGAGTAGAAGGCAAGTATTGGTGTGTAAAAGGTATTCTGCTCAGCACTATGAAGAACACGGAAGAAAACATCCCAAGGAGCTAGAAGCTGATGCAGGATACTCTTTGTAAAAGTTAGACAGCATGTATGATGTTGAAGGGCTGATTTATCATAATGTTATTTTTCTTTGTCTTTGAATTGTGGTATGGGATGCAGGGCAGTTAGTGTAGGTTAGACACAGATAGATAAATTTCTTGTAGGCAATTTTTAGTTTAAAATAAGGAAATGTTCAGACATCTTGTCTGTAGGCTGAAAAGCCCTGTAGGCTGGAATGTGGATTCAATGTGAACTCCCAGTCCATCCCATCCTCTCAGCTCATCAAAGGAAAACTCCTTCAAGGTGGTTCCAGACCAGAAATTGAAAGCAATGGAAATGTAAATCAGACCACCTTTTAGCTCATAGTCTGGAAGCCTGGCAAGTCAACCTATGAGGCTAAATGCATGTTCTAGGAAAAGCCCACCTCCCTCACCTACCAAAGGTAGAGAAATAGTAATCTCTCTGAAGCAGTTGATACCTGTACTACACTCTCTTAGGCATATCAATTATTGTAAAAATATATCAAACTTTAGCCAAGAGGAAAAGCATAATTTTTCTTTTTAAGAGATATGCCCATGCCAGTTCTCTCTCTCTGACATGGTTCTCCCTTTCCTTCTCTCTCTTGCTAATAAACTGTTTTAAAACACTTTGCTAGCCGGGCTTGGTGGCTCAGCCTGTAATCCCTCGCCTGGGGAGGCTGAGGTGAGTGGATTGCCTGAGCCCGCGGGTTCGAGACCCGCCTGGGCAACCTGGCGAGACCTCATCTCTACAATAAATCAAAAAAATTAGCCAGGCATGGTAGCGCGTGCCTGTAATTCCAGCTACTTGGAAGGCTGAGGTGGAAGGATCGCTGGAGCCCAGCAGGCCGAGGCTGTTGTGGCCGGGAGCAGCCACTGCACTCCAGTCTGGGCGACAGAGTGAGACTCCAACTCAAAAAAAAAAAACTTTGCTGGCTGCTCTGAACGTTCTTTCAGTAGTGATTCAAAGGACCTACAAGTCTTGCGCTGCACCCCGCCCAGCAAAGTAGGAACACTTAACATGAGATCTATCAATTTAATAAATTTTAAGTGTAAAATATATTATTGCTGATTATAGAGATATTACCTCAAAACTGTCAAGATGGCTATTATTTTTTTAAAAACCCAAAAAGAGAATCCTGTCATTTGAGAAAACATGGATAAACTTGGAGGACATTATGTTAAGTGAAAAAAGCCAGGCACAGAAAGAAAAACATGAATGATCTCACTTATATGTGGAATCTTACAAAGTCAAACAAATAGAAACAGAGAGCATAATGGTGGTTACCAGTGGCTGGGGCATTGAAGGACTGGGGAGATGTTGGTCAAGGGACTCAAAATTTCCGTTAGGCTGAAAGAATTGGTTCAAGAGATCTATTGTACAACATAGTGACCACAGTTAATAGCAATATAATGTATATTTAAAAGTTGCTAAGAATTTAAGTGTTCTCACCACACACACACAAAAAGATAAGTATGTGAGGTAATGCATATGTCAATTAATTTAGCTTAACCATTCCGCAATATAAAATATATCCCCAAAAAACCGTGTTTTACATAATAGATCTGTTATGGTCTGAATAAGGGTTGGCTGCTCCCCTTGATACCAATAAATCAAAGGGGCAGGGAACTGGTAGAAAGAAGTTTATTTCTGAGTTCAAATCCAGAGAGCAGAGCCAGACTCGAGGTCTTTCCAAAATGGTTCTGCTCACCTTCCAGGCTTTTACAGTTCACTTTTATAGGTCCAGAGTTGTTGGTACCTAAACATTAGCCACGTGACCAGCAGATCCTTGTACAGAACTTGAGTTTCAGTTGTATTTATCGACAGTGACGTTTTTTTCGTCCAGACTTCCTGGTGTCAGATATCAGAGGTTTCTCATAGCTTTTACCAATTGGCCCTGGCAGAAGTGTTAATCAGGCTTGCCATAATAAAGGGAGTTTAAAATAAGGCCTAAGACATCATGCATCATGCAAAAGTTATACAAATCACAAAACACAAAGTTTGCAATTATATTGATACTATATTATTCAAACTTATATAACCACTCAGAAAAAGGGAGTAAATGGAGATTTGCATCTTTCAGTTGATTGGGCATAGACTACAGAGAGGTAAAGGATCCCCTGAAGCTACTTAGTGGGCATACATAGGAGATAAGGGGAAGCGCACCTTTTATTAGCTCTCAGGAATATTGTTCAAGAATGTACAGAAGCGCTTGAGTCCTTGCTATGCCCTTCTTTAGGGGCTATGACAATATGGACAGACATTAGCAGGTCTCTGTATCAAATATATGCAATTTTAATTTGCCAATTTAAAAATAAATTAAACAAACAAAAGACAAAAAGTGTTGGCAAGAATGTGGAAAAATTGGAACATTTGCACACTGTTGGTGGGAATGCAAAATGGTGCAGCTGCTATGGAAAAACAGTATGACAGATCCTCAAAAAATTAAAAATAGAACTACCACATGATTCAGCATTTTTACTTTTGGATATATATCCAATATACTCAAAAGAATTGAAATCAGGATCTCAAAGAGATATTAGCAACTCCAAGTTCATTGCAGTGAGCAAGAAATTCACAATAGTCAAGATACGAAAACAACTCAGATGTCTATTGACAGATGAATGAATAAAGAAAATGTAGTATATACACAAAATAGAATACTATTCAGTCTTTTAAAAGGAGAAAATTCTGCAATATGCAACAACATGAATGGACCTTGAGGACATTATGCTAAGTGAAATATGCCAGACACAGAGAAACAAGTACTGCATGATTCTACTTATATGAGGCATCTAAAATAGTCAAATTCATAAAATATCAAAGACTATAATGGTGATTACCAGGGGCTTGGAGGAGGAGAAAATGAAGTTATTAACTGACAGGCATAAAACTTCTGAAATATTCGTCTTAAGTGCTCTCTCTCTCTCTCTCCACACACACACCCACCCACCCAGTACTTTAGTATATACTGTTAATTTAAATTCCCCCATGTCTTAAGCCAATCCAATCATATAAGAGCCTGGCCAATGACTGCCATTCCCAAACTTAGTGAGTGCCAAAAGCATTTGGCTTATTATGCAATGGCTTCTCTTTATGACATTTATTTTGGGTTCTGAAAAATAGTTTTAACGCATAATAGCTGAAAGAATGTGATTAAGGGATAGTGCCAAGCCTGGGAAGGAGTGGGTGGAAAAAAGCACACAGATAAGAAGTATATCACACAAGATGCCAAAATAGTCATTTTATAGTGACTCAAGATAGCTTCAAATAATTGGTTTATAAAAAATTAACAGGCAATTAAGAGTTGGTGGGAGGCTGGGCTCGGTGGCTCAGCCTGTAATCCCAGCACTTTGGGAGGCCGAGGCACATGGATTGCCTGAGCCCACGGATTCGAGAAAAGCCTGGGCAGCTTGGCGAGACCTCATCTCTACAATAAATCAAAAATTAGCTGGGCATGGTAGTGCGGGCCTATAGTTCCAACTACTTGGAAGGCTGTGGTGGAAGGATCGCCAGAGCCCAGCAGGTTGACACTGAGGTGGCTGTGAGTGTGCCACTGCACTCCAACCTGGGCGACAGAGTGAGACTCCAACTCAAGAAAAAAAAAAAGACTTGGTGGGAGTCCTTTGCCATTATAGAAGGCCCTAGTATATATTAGGATTTGTATACCAAAACCTGGATGAATAGCAACCTGCAGAAACCTTGGCAGGGATCATTCAAGACTTCTGGAGGGGATGTGAAGAGACTGGAAGGGCAATTGCTAGCATTAGCTGTCAAAGAACACTACTTCAGGGAAGCCTATTGTTTAATGATTTCATGTAGCAGTGATCATTAAGCACTGTCATGATACTGAATAGTTTCATCACCAGTGCTAAACGTGGGAAGCATGTGTGTATTCATATACACGGTATTTAGAAAAACGTTTGCTGTAATATTAGACAAAATAAAACCCTAAACAGATTTGATTCTTTGGCATGGTTACAATTATTAAAAACAAAAGCACAAAACTATAAAAATAAAAGAGACAAGGTGGAAATACACAAATCTATGAACAGTGATTGTCTTGGCTGATAGAACTATAAGCAGAGTTTTTTCCTTTTCAGTACTTTCTAAATTTTCTTGAATAATCATGTACTTTTATAATAGAAAAAAACATACTTTAAAAGAGGGAATTTCCTTTGTTTTCTTTCTCTTTCTCTGGAAAGTACATTGTTTTCCTCTTAGGAGTTGCCTTACCTGCTGTTCCTGGCACCCCATTTTCCACCACCCCAGCCAACATACAAGGCTGAGCAGATGAAAAAAACATGATGGAATTGGTGAGATGAGGCTTAGATCTGGGGGATGCCAAATGACTATAAAAAGTAGTTGATTCTTTACTACATAGTCATTCTGCCTGGCAAACACTAGGAGTGCCAACAACTACTAATATAGTGCCTATCTCTTTTAAGTATTACTTAAAAATCTGGTAACACCAAAGAAATAGTATGGAAACAATTCTTTTCAAAGTAAAACTCAGGACATAATAACCAGCAAAGGACTTCTGAGTTGTCTCTAGGAGCTATAATTATAATTATATAGTTATAATACAAATTTAACAAATTAGAAATATTAGGGGGACATTTTGATGGTTCATGGGGAAATTGGATGTGTTGAAGTGGAAATGGTTATAGAACACTAATGTATTTGATAATTGCACTTAAGATGCTAAAATGACTCTGAAGGTAACTGTTTATTGCTTTAAAATACATTTTATACCCATTACTTGCTAAAATAAGAGACATCTATATCAGCAGCAACACTATGCATTGAGCTTAAGAGTATGACGTGGGAATCAGATTGCTAAACTGAAAACCAGATTTCATCAGTCCATGACCATGTACAAGTTATTAAATTCTTCAAGTTACCCTTTTCCAATTCGTAAAATAGGGTACTAGGAGGCTTGGAATAATTAAATGACATAATTAATATAATGCATCTACGTAGTACCTGATCCATATGAAGTCTTAATAAACATTAGTCATTACTGTTACCGTTCTTAATATCAAACAAGTATCAGTAAAACCTAGCCTAACATTTTAAATCAGTCCTTAGCTGTGGGAGACATAAGATATCTGCATCTGAGACAAGATTGAGAGATACTGACAAGAAGTCATGTGTACCTGCAGGAGACCAACATGTGTTTGTAGCAGGAAGTTAGAACCTAGAATTTTAAGATACTAACCATATTTAAGAATTTCTTGTGCACAGAATTTTCAATGATGAGAAAAGCAGCTTGAACATTTGGGGATGTTAGGTACAGAACATGGATTTTCCAGTTCTGTGTCCTTTGGAATACAAGCTGCTACTTGTTGTCAGTGTTGGAATGAAGATTTATTTTGGCAAAGGGTGAGATTGTCTTACTTCCAGATTCTTGGGAATTTAACATGCCAGATACTAATGGGCTCAGCTCTCTATGAAAAAGCACTAGAAATGGCATCTGGTGGATTTCCATATCTGTTCCAAAAAACCCATCTACTCTCCCTTCTAGCTGTAATCCTTTTATAGTACAGGGCCTAAATGGAATTTTCCTGCATTCCCAAGGAGTTTAATCTCTATGGTATAGGAATTCCAATGCTGAGAAGTAAACATAAAATCTGATCACGTTATGGGAAAACTCCCAGGATATCTGGCACAAGCAAATATAAAACCACTCTTTAGCAACGTTTCTTCAGATAAGATTATGTGCTGTTCCTATAGTTAATAATCTCCACTGAAAGTGAAATCATAATGAAAAATTACAAACTACATAAAAAACCAAATCAAGGGAAGATTATAGGTACAATATTAGAAAAATTAGCATTCCAAAAATTCAAATTAATAGAAAAATAAGAGGTTACTAAAATATGTATATTTAAAATTATTACAGAGATAAAAGATGGAAAATAGCAATGAAAGAACAGGATAAAATAAAAATAATTGGGCAAGTTGGAAAATGAAACAAATGGAGTTTCTATAAATGAAAACATACTTTCTGAGATTAAGCACAACAGAGACATGAAATAGCATATTAAACACAGCTGAAGAGAGAATTATTAAACTGGAGGCTAGAACTGAAATAGGTAAATAAGCAGAATATGTAAAAGTTTTGGAGAAACATGAAAGACAGAATGGAAAATTTCAACATATCCAAAATGAGTAACAGGAAGTAAAAGTAGATAGGATAAAAGTAACATATTTTTTTTAGAAAATAATGTCTTGGGATTTGATAAAATATATTTGAGAATTGATGAAAAATATGAATATTCAGTTTGATAAAGCACACCAAGGACAAACAGGATATCCAAGCAGAATAAAGAAAAAGTAGTTTTAAGCCAGGCTCAGTGGCTCAGCCTATAATCCTGTGCCTTGGGAGGCTGAGGTGAGTGGATTGCCTGAGCCCAAGGTTCGAGACCCACCTGGGCAACTTGGTGAGACCTCGTCTCTACAATAAATCAAACATTAGCCAGGTGTGGTGGCGTGCACCTGTAGTTCCAGCTACTTGGAAGGCTGAGGCAGAAGGATTGCCGGAGCCCAGCAGGTTGAGGCTGTGGTGGCCGGGAACAGCCACTGCACTCCAATCTGGGTGACAGAGCGAGACTCCAACTCAAAAAAAAAAATAGTTTTTATCTAGACAAATAATAGTAAAACTACAGAGCCCCAAGATAAAGAACATCTTTTTAAATGACCCATGAGAATGACCAATTTCATGCAAAAGATTTAAAGTTGGTGTGACAGTAAACTTCTCATTAGTGACAATAAAGACCAGAAGACCACAAAATAATATTTTTTTAAATATTGAGAGTAAATGAAGGCCAATCTTCTATTTTCATCTAAAAATTCTATCCACAAAATCCATATTTACCTCAACAATCTTTTCATCAGTAAGGTAAAATAATAATTTTCAGGCACATTTTGATAAAGTATACCATCAGCAGATCCTTACTGACAGAACTTTAACTTAAGGATGTACTTGGTTCCAAAAGAATTAAACTGAGAAGTTAGGGTACAGAAAATTGTAACAACCAAAAAAAGAGAAAGAAAAGCTAAATATATAAGTAAATCTAAACAAATATGGTCAAATAATAAAAATGACTCATTTACATTTGGGTGAGGTACTAATAAAAGTTAAATTTCAGCTGGGCTCGATGGCTCAGCCTATAATCCCGCGCCTTGGGAGGCTGAGGTGAGTGGATTGACTGAGCCTGCGGGTTCGAGACCCACCTGGGCAACTTGGCGAGACCTCATCTCTACAATAAATCAAAAACTCAGCCGGGCGTGGTAGCGCATGCCTGTAATTCCGGCTACTCGGAAGGCTGAGGCGGAAGGATCGCCGGAGCCCGGCAGGTCGAGGCTGCGGTGGCCGGGAGCGGCCACTGCACTCCAGTCTGGGCGACAGTGAGACTCCTACTCAAAAAATTAAAAAAAAAAAAGTTAAGTTTCACTAAAATATAAGAAAGATCACTGGACTTGAAGTCTAAAGACTTTGGTACTAGTGCTAGTTTTACCATCTGTGTGACTTTGAATAGATCATCCTTCCCATTTGTAAAATGATATTCAGATAAGATAAACATAAAGTTTTCTTTCAAGATCTAACATTCTATGATATTTCTGTGCTGCTTGCTGGTCACATCGTCCCTCAAGAGAATACAGGAGTCTGTGCAACAATTCCAATGGAACCAAAGATCTAGCTATTGAGGTATATGCATATGTGTTGCTTTCCAAAGAACATGCGTAACTTGGGCAAATTCCCTTTGAAACCACCAAACTGATCCACAAGATTTATACCAATATAGTATGACAGGGAACAACTTACTTTTCATGTTGTTTGTGACATTTAATGAGTGCTTGCAGACTGCTGCTGTGGCACCAAGAACAAGTTTCCCTCCAGTCATTTTACATGTCACATCAAATGGTCCTGGAGTGAAACCCTCTGGGGGCTTGCAAGAGCCAGAGATGCCTCCTACTATCTCTAAGAATTTTCATAAGGAAAAAAAGTAGTTGTACACAAAGTCTAGTAATTCTATTCATTCTATACAAGTGAAGGGAAGAAAATATGAAATTTATTTCTCCCTAGAATAGATAATGGAATGATTCTGTCTATTCTGGAATGATCTTAGAATCAGATAAGAATGATTTCTTCCTATCTGAGTGAAACATGAAGTCTAAGTTCTGAGAATTACATTATAGATAAGTCTTTTTTCCCAATAATCCTTTTACTTCTGCTAAGTTTATACAAGTTGGGAAGCTACTTCTCTGGTCTCAATTGGCTTCAATATCTTTTTTGAATTATTGTTCTCGTATTAAGAATACTGTATTAAAATCCTTTATATTCTTGTATGTGATTTACTGCAAACCCAACTTCTATTCCATTATTTAAAGGGACACTTTATGGTCTGTATCCTGGCTTAACTGGTCGATTCCTTTTTCTGAAGGTGTCCAATGACTGACAATAATTCTGATAGATTCATGCCTTAGTATATGTGGCTTCCTCTCTCTGGAATTTACTTCCCTCTTCCTTCAAAAGATAGATCTTCTTTATTCTGTTTTTTTCTTTTACTTTTTTCTTTCTTTGATAGAGACAAGGTATCACTATGTTGTCTAGGTTGTTCTCAAACTGCTGGGCTCAAACAATTCTCTTGCTTTGACCTCCCAAAGTGCTAGGATTACAGGCATGAGCCACCACCACAGGCCTAGATACTCTTTATTTTTAAAGATGCTTCTTCCTTCCAGAATCTACCCCCAAACACTCTCAATCATATGCTCCCTTAGGTTCTTCTTCCCATATCCCTTACAAGCAGAACATTGTGCTAATATGGTAAACATTACTAACAATCGCCATTTTATCCAAACTGCTTCTCCTTCCAAGCACATAAAAGACTACACTTTTTCATTTCTTTAAAGTTAGGTTTGGCTGCATGACTTACTTTGGCTAGTGATATTTGAGTGGAAACAATTTGTATCACTTTCAGGCTGGAGCATTTAAGGAATGTAGGTGATTTTTCACACTTTTTCTCTTCTACGTCAACTGAGGTCACACATTTCCCAAAACTTCAGAGTAGAGGAAGTTCCAATGTCCTGGTTTGCCAAAGTGCCATATGAAGAAAAGTTGTCATGGAAATATGACTAAACCCACAGAGGATTTTGTGTAAGCAAGTAATAAACCATCATTTAGCCAATAAGACGTGGGAGCTGTTTATTACTGTAGCACATTCTAACCTTCCTGACCAATATAATATTACTATAGCAGAACTTATCACTCTCTTTTCTAGACTATTTTCTTCAGATAGTGGGTTAAGACACTTATTTCTGTATTCCCTTCACCCGAGGAAGCCACTGACATGTAGTACATACTCAACAAATTTCTTGAATAGCTTGATACTAGGAAGCAGTAAGAAGACTTACTGGATTTATTATTGCTTAAGAACTCATCACTTTGTTGTGTCAGACCTGTTAAGCACATAAACAATCATGTAACAAAGAGTGGATTGTTTCTCTTAAATAAAGCCAAAAGTGTCAAGATTGCCAGCTGAGTTGCACAGTTTTGCACATGATCCAATTTCACCTTTGAGTCTCCTTTCACCTGTAATTTCCTACACAGACTTTGCAATTTTGCCTACTATTCTCACTTTGAAACAGAAAAGGAATCATAACTTGTTTATGCCTTGACTATCAAGGAAGTCTTAAAACCAGGGAGTGTGATTCTTCTAATATATTTTCTTCCAAAATTGTTTTGACTATTGTAGGTTGTTTGAAATTCCATAAATTTTAGAATTAGTTTGTGAATTCTACAAAAAAGCAAAAACTTTTTGGTATTCCAAAAGAAATTATGCTGAAAATATAAATCAACTTAGAAAAAAGATATCTTAAAATTGATTCTTCCAGTTTATGAATACAGTTTATCTATTCTTTGTGTCTTCTCTAAGTTTTCTTAGTAATTTTTGATGTGGAAGTTTTTAAATTGACTGAAAATTTATGTCTAATAATTTTGTTTTTATTTTAATTTAATGGAAATGCATCTCTTATTTTATTTTCCAATTTTTTTGCTAGTACATAAAAATATATTTAACTTAGCATACTGAGATTACACCCCATGACCCTGTTAAAACTACTTTATTATTTCTAGTAACTTTTTGAAGACTCCTTAAGATTTTCTAACCACATGATTAGTATCCATATATAAAGACAGTTTTACTTTTCTTTCTTTTTCTTCTTTATGTCTTTCATTTCTTTCCTAGCCTTATTGTATGGGAAAATATTAAGTAGAAGCAATAAAGGTGGACATCCTTGTCTTGTTCTTGATCTTCTGGAGAATGGCTTCTAATATTTTGCCACTAAGCATGATTCTAACTAAAAGTTTTAGTAAATTCTCTTCATCAAATTAAGGAAGTCTCCTTTATTCCTAACTTTCTGACAGTTACTATCATGAAAAGGCATTGAATTGTACTAAGTACTTTTCATGAATTTGTTGATATGATTGTTTTTTCCTTTATTAGGTTAATATAGTGAATTACGTTGATTTATTTTTGAATTTTAAAAAATCTTGCAATCCTGGGACATCTCTCCCTCTTAATTATGCTTTACTTTTTCTGTATTCTAAAGAATTTGATTTGCTAATATTTTCTTAAGGATTTTTGTGCATTTGCTCATAAAGAATATTGGTCTGCAATTTTCTTTTTTTGTTTTTGTCTGACTTTGGTGTCAGGGTTATACTAGGTTTTTCAAATGGGTTGGGAAGTTTTTAGATTTCTTTGTTTATATTTTCTTTAAAATTTGTGAAAATTCACTATTATTATTTCCTTAAATGTTTGCTACAATGCACCAATGAACCATCTGAGTTGGATTTTTCTTTGGGAAAATATTAGTATTAAAAAAATCAATTTCTACAATAGCTATAGGAATTTTTCAGACTTTCTATTAACTCATATCACTTTTGGTAATTTTAGCTTTTCAAGGAACTTGTCAACTTCACCTTAGTTTAATCTGTTGGCATAAATCAATTCATAATGTACTCTTGTTATTTTCTTAATGCTTGTAGAATCTTTTATGATATCCTCTCCAAACTGTGTACTTGTATTTTATATTTTTTCTATTTTTCTCTTGGCTTTATCAATTTTATTAATCTTCTCAAAGAACTAATTTATGTCTTTGTTAGTTTTTCTAATGTTTACTTCCTATTTTATTTATCTCTGTTAATCTTAATTTTAATTTCATCTTTTTGTTGAGTTTGATTTGCTTGTCTTTTTGAAGTTCTCTAAATGAGACTTCAGATCATTGATCTTAAAACTTTCTTATTGTCTAATATAAGCATTTGAAGCTATAAACTTCCTTCTAAGTGTTGCTTCACCTGCATCCTACAATTCACATACTTTCTTTTTATTTTCATTTTTATTCAGTTCAAAATTACTTTTAATGTTCCTTCTTCTTTAATCTATAGGTTATTTGGAAGTGTGTTGTTTAATTTACAAATACTGAGCTTTTCCAGATATGCTATTGTGATTAATATCTAAGTGATTTTCCTTGTGATCAGAGAACATGTATTGTATAATTTCAATATTTTAAACTTAATTGAGACAATTAATTTTCAACATATGATCTTTTTGGGTATCTATACGATGTGTGCTTGGAAATAAAAAATGTGGCCTCTGTTTGTGGTTGATTGCATTGTTCAAATATTCTATATCATTACTGATTGTTTATCTTCCTGTTCTGCTAATTACTGTGTTAAAAACTTCAATCATGATTACAGATGTGTCTTTCTCCTTTGAGTTCTATAAGTTTGAACTTTACATGTTTTGAAATTTGGTTGTTGCTTGCTTATGTATTTGCAATTGTTATTATTTCCTTGATAAATATACCTTTTTTCATTGCCCCTCTTTATTTTTCATAATACTCCTCATACTTATGTCTACTTTTTCTGATATTAATATAGCCTTCTTACGCTTATTGTTTGCATGGCATATCTTTTTTCAATACACTTACTTTCAACCTCTTTAGAATTAATATAGAACTCTTTTAGTAGTTTGCAATTAAAGTCCAGCATGTAGTTGGTGCTTTTTAATTCAGTTTGACAATCTCTGCCTCTTAATTGGAAATAGTTCACTTATATGCATGGTAATTATCAATATATTTGGTTTTAAATCATCCTTTTTACTATTTGTTTCCTATTTCTTTTTGCTTGTTGGTTTGTTTCTCCTTTCCTGTCTTCTCTGGGATATATATATAATTTCTCTGATGCTTTCTTTGAGCTATAAGCTTTTTTGATATTTGTATTGATTGGTTTGATTTTACAATATATATTATTAACTCATCACAGTCTACATAGAGTTGATATTGTGCCACATTGCATAAAGGTAAGATACCTACAATACCGGGCTCGGTGGCTCAGCCTGTAATCCCACGCCTTTGGGAGGCTGAGGTGAGTGGATTGCCTGAGCCCGCGGGTTCGAAACCCACCTGGGCAAGCAAGACCTCATCTCTACAATAAATCAAAAAATTAGCCGGGTGTGGTAGCGCGCGCCTGTAGTTCCAGCTACTTGGAAGGCTGAGGCAGAAGGATCGCCGGAGCCCAGCAGGTCGAGGCTGCGGTGGCCGGGAGCGGC
>CAUYQG010089583.1:0-15643 GCA_963574415.1 Tarsius wallacei
ATTTTTTTAAATTTATTGTAGAGATGAGGTCTCGCCAAGTTGCCCAGGTGGGTCTCGAACCCGCGGGCTCAGGCAATCCACTCACCTCAGCCTCCCAAAGGCGCGGGATTACAGGCTGAGTGAGCCACTGAGCCCGGCTGTTTATTTTTTACTGTTGGGTTTTGAGAGTTCTTTGTATACTAGTTGCCAGTCCTTTGTTGGATTTGTGGCTTACAGTTCTTTTCTCCCAGTCTGTAGCTTGACTTTTCATCTTTTTCATATAGTTGTTTACAGATCACAAGTTTTTAATTTTGATAAGATCAAACTTATCAGGTTTAACCTACATGATTGGTGCTTCTGGTGCCAAGTCTAAGAACTCTTTGCTTCGTCTTAGATCCTAGTGACCTCCTTCTACATTTTCTTCTAAAGGTCTTCTGGTTTACACTTTATATTTAGGTTTGTGGTTCATTTTGAGTTAATTTTTGTATAACATGTAAGGTTTATTTAGTTGTTTTTTTTTTTTTGCCAATGGAAGTCCAGTTGCTCCAGCACCATTGATTAAAGAGGCCATCCTTCCGTCATTGAATTGCTTTTGCACTTTTGTCAAAAATCAATTGTGCATCCTTGTGTGAGTCTATTTCTGGGCTCTTATTCTGTTCATTGATCTGTGTCTGTCCCTCCACCACCACCATACTGCCTTGATTACGGTAGTACAGGAATTTCAAAAAATCCACTTTTTGACTGATTTTGTGCCAGTGCATTCCTCTTGCCACAGCCCCTGGGAGGTTGACCCTATGTGTCCTTGCCTTCCAGATCTCTACGTGTATGCCGTTCTTGTGTGCTGTGTGGGGATCCTCAGCATTCTGCTCTTCATGTTGGTCATCGTCTGGCAGTCTGTGTTTAACAAGAGGAAATCCAGAGGTAAGAAAACAGATAAGGTCATGTCTGGGAAGGGAGCGCAACCTGACCACAGACAGGCGGAAGATAGTGGGCAAAGTATCACCTTGGTGGAAAAACACCATGAGTCAGGGATTATTTACCTGTGACTGGTGGACAAAAGTGAGCAGGAAGATGTGTTTCCCTTAGACTCTTCTAAAATACACTATGGCCACTGTAGACATTGTTTACTTCCCCTTGTCTGCTCCGGAGGCCCCTTTCTGTTCTCATTCTCTCCGAAGAGGCTGTGGAGTCAGATAAGCCTGGGGCTAAAATTTTGACTATGCCCCTTAAAACTAAGGTTTTGGACAAGTTCCCGAAGCATTCTGAACATGGGTCCCCTCACTTATGAAAGGAATAGATACTCCCTTTCTTCAATGGAATGTTCTTGTGAACACTGGCATGCAGTCTGGTGGCACCTCCTCCCCCTTTCTCTTCTCTCTTCCTTCTATTCTGAGTGTCCCCTTTCTTCTCCTTTCTTGTCAGTGTCCATGTTTCCCCAAACTCTGTCCTTGGCCCCTTCTGCCTTGCACTTTCTTCCTCAGGGGTTGTAGTTCTTGTGATTCTCATCTCCCCATGAACACCATTTGCTTTCTCTCAAATCCCCACTTCTCCCCTGACCTCGGTTTCGCATGTGCAGCAGCATCTGTTGGAAGTCTCTTCTGAGAGCCGCTCCTTGCATCCTCCCTTCAGAATCTCCAAAACAGCCAACAGCCGGGATGCTGTTGCTCCTCGGGATGACCAGGGTAAGGGGGCTGAGCTCTGGAATTAGACTGACTCCGGTTCCAATGGTGCCCCTCACTGACAGCTGATGACTCATCTCTGTGCCCGCCTTCCTCATCTGAGAAGTGGGTAAGACAGTAGTGTACCAATCTTAGGATTGTTGTGAGGACTAAGTTACCAAAAAAAGAGATGTTCAAAGCCCTTAGCACATTCAGGCTCCCAGTAAATGTCCTGTATTTACATTGACATACCGTTCTAATTATGCATAACGATGGTCACTATTAGTCATCTTGAAAGTGCTAGCTTCAGTTGCCATGGCTTGAGGGGCCAGTCCAATAGGGACTCTGAGCAGTGTTTCAGAGGGATTCTCCCCAGATGTGAGGGCAACGTTAGGGGACAAGGGAGGGAGTCTTCACTCTAGACCTTAAGGGATAAGGGGAGGAGTGTAAGAGAGCTGCAGCTTTGGGAGAGGTGTCACCAATGGGGCCTTTGAAGAGGAACTCAGCCACTGACAAACAAGGAAGAAGCAAGGATGGAACCAGGGCCTACATTCCTCAGCTTCTCTGTTCCAACAATCAGATCTCCTCTGCTGCTGTCCTTGGTGCAGCCCACTAAAAGTCAGAGGGCAAGGGAATATGAAGGTATGGAGACCAGCCCTCAGGGGCCTTAGCAGGGAAAGGCGCGGATCTGGAGGGGCATGATAACTCTGGCATACTCTGGCATACTCAGCAGTCAGTGATAGAGTGAGGCTGTAGCCCAGGCCGTTCTCCTCTGGAGCCCGTGCCCTTCCGTTCTGTGCTGTCCTACAAAACCAGCTACAGAGTCTTCCCCCGCAGTATTAGCTCACCTCATCAGTGGTAACCTAGCTTTCCCCTGACTACTTTTGTGAGCTCATGGCATGTTGCACATGTATGCTGGCTTGGGCCTCTCTTCAAGGGAGAGAGTGTGTAAGGCAGGGGCCATACATTTGAGCCATTCACCTTGGAATTCGGCCCGGGACAGATGCTTAGCACATGGTGAACAAATGCTTTCCTCCCCCCCAGCTGCTTTGCTCCCAACTGTTGTGTGGAAGCCACATAGGCAGGGTGTGCTTCAACAGCACCATTGCCTGGGTTCAGGGACATGATAGAGAGTCTGACTTAAGCTGCAGGCCCTGCTAGGCCCTAGGCAGGGTTGGAGAAACAAAGAAAGGCCAAGAAGGGCAGACTGGAGCACATGGGAGGAACTGACATCCTCCTCCAGGCCTCACAGAAAGCCTTCAGAGAATGGGGAGTCTAGCTGCCTCTTTCCCACTGGGGTGGACTCCAGAGAGCCTCATGTACAGTGTCTAAAATCCCCCTCAGCTGTCCAGAGCTTTGTCTGAGCACCTGTTGTGGACCAAGCACATTGTTTGACTCCTCTAAGCTCTCATGTGAGCCTGGATGATGGTCCATCCAGTCCCATTTGACAGAGAACACAGCTGAGGAACTTGGTAAAATCCTGAAAAATCCTGAAACATAGGAGTGGCAGAGGTGAGGCTCAAGTCCCAATCTCATCCCAAGCCTCCTACATTTCTATTCAGGAAAACATCAGCCATCTGGGGGCTAACTTTGTCAAAAGAATGTTCCTTCAGCCTTCCATGGCGGTTGTTGCTGAGATTCTTCCTAAACAGCTCTAGCTGGTGCCTGAAGCTCCCGGGAGCTTGACTTTGGTCTGTGATTCCCATCTGCAGGCTCAGGTGGGTGCTCTGTAGCCCTAGCAGAGCAAGCCCTGCCCCATAAAGATTTTGCTTCTGATTATCTGGGTTAGACCTGTAATACTGCATTTCTAGCCAGCTCTGCTGCTGGTGTGAAGCTGAACTTAAGAGTAGCAAGGCCTTAGAACCAGCTCTTTTTAACCTCTTTTCCACCCATCATCTCCCTTTTACAACAAATATTTTGGAATAACCGCCCTAATATTTTGAAATGAAATTCACAGAGGAGCTATACTACCTGTACCCCCAAAATACATTTGATGCTCCATAATTAAAGGAGAAATAAAAAGAAAGTAATTTATAACACAGTAAGAAAAATTTGAGTTTTGTACTTCTTTTAAATAAATGTGAATTTCAGAGGAGGCAATATTTAAATATAAAGTAAAGGCTAAATAAGACATGCATATATGAAGGTTCAATATGAATATGACAGGGGCAAGCAAAGACTGACATAGATGGGCCATGACTATTGGTGTCAGTGCCCGTAGGGGATGATATTCCTAAAATCCCAACTGTTGAAAAGGTTGCAGTCTACTCTTCAACTGCTTTTCACACCATTTAGACATTCATTGTGTGTTAACATGGAGCAAAACCATACCTTGTGTTTATATGTAAAATGGACTTCACTCCAGTCCCTCATGAACAGGGTTTTTTTTTTCCTACATGGATGTCAGGAAGTTCATTCAAAGTTATGTGTGTCAAGTCTTCATTGTGGACTATCCTGTGTATCACTGGATGTCCAGCATCTCTGTCACTGCCTAATAATGCTCAGATGTTGTCCCCAATTAATGTGATATAAGTAACATCTGCTGAGACTTCCAGATTGTCTTTGGAGAGGGACGATTACCCCCTCACCTGAAAACCATGAACCTTGAACAGACTATTCCAAGTTCTGATATTCTGTACATTGAACTAGAGAAAACAAGCCTTCAGGGAGCCCCTGGAACAGGCCTAGAGGAGGGAGTCCTGGCACAAGTGAGATGCTGTCCCTATGTGAGTCTTCTTCTGTCCTGATGCTCTCCTTGGGATGCAAGTGGTTTTATCCAGTCCCTGTATCCTAGCTGAGGAAGCAGAGGCATTCAGAGCAATGGTGAGTTGCCCAAATATTGCTCAGGGCCCCAAGTCTCCCCCTCCAGCTCCAAACATTCCACTGCAGGACCTCAACAGAAGCTCTCTGAACCCTGTCACTGCTGCAGGGTAATTTGGGGGTGTTAACACCCCTTGATGGTACACAGGAAGGTGGCCCCAGGCTCAGAACAGTGGCATTCCAGAAGCAGATCTGCAGGTAGTTTCTTGTTGAGGAGGTCCATTTCCAAGCTTCCAATGAGGCTTTGGTTGCAATTCTTCCTAACCGTTTTTCTCAATGAAATTTAATAAATTTAATAACAAAAATGATGTGATGGGACAGAAGGGATCTGATAAATATAGTTATGTTTTAAGTTGGTCAAAGACTTCTTTTCTGATTCTGAAGATGTAACTAATAGCAGTTGCCTTTCTTATCATAGAGCGAGCCAGAGAACACACACTGGAAATCTCAAAAAGTTCAAGGTGTCTATTTCTGTACAAAAAGATCATTCTGAAAGTGATAGCTTAAGAGGACACTTATTTTCTCAAGATTTCTGGACTGGGCTTAGCTGGGTAGTTCTTCTGGAAGTGTCACCTGGAGTCACTCAGGTTGACTAGGACTAGAGATTCAGGGTGGTGCCTGGGGGTGCCTGGGGCCCACCTCTGAGATGAATGGGGTAGCAGGGCTGGTGGCATCTCTTTCTCTCTCTGTCGTCTCACCAGCAGGGTAACCAGACCTTCCTACTTGGTGGCTGCAGGCATGCCTAGACTGGACACTGACACAGTGTCACTCTCCCACATTCTATTGGTTAAAGTAAGTCATGAGGGCAGCCAAGTCTTAAGGAGAGGAAGAATGGCAACTAATTTGTGGTACTCTTGAAGTTACCACTCAGGGAAGACTTTATTGCACTTTCCCACTGCAGACCCAGCTTTTGGAGGAGTAAGTGATACAGCCCAATCACTCCTGGAGACAGAGGCTTAATTGTGGCTGCTTGTGAGGCCTGAGGACTGGTGGTACTGAGCCGTTACCCTGGCAACCAGCTAGTTTCCAAGGTGCATGCTCTGTTTGTATCTAAGCAGGGATGGGATGGAGCTGGGATGTGGAGATGGCAGCAATTCTAAAGTGGCAAGTTCCAGCAGGTGCCAGAGTGACAGCAGGGATGGGACATATACCCCCATGTGAGGCTATGCCTCAGGAGGCTGCTCCTTTTACAGGGTGGCTACAGATGACCATGGCTGTCATTGGGAGCAGTCAAGCATTTGTGGGCCAAGCCACATGTGTCTAAAGAACTTACTGATCCTCAGAAATGATGTCACTAAAAACCAGCAACACTCTTACAACTCAAATATATCATGCTCTCACTTTCAATCCACTGCACTATAACAAACTTACCTCATCTTAATTAATATATGTAAATACATATATACAGTTCTTGGTTTGGAGAGGTTCCTGGCCTTACTAAGGATCCCCTTGTTATACTGATGGTTTCTAGATTTTCTATGCAGATGTGTTTGTTGAGCCTCCTGCATCCTGACCGTGTGTGGGAAAGCCCTTCTGCCACGGAACATCACAGTTTGCAGGCTGCTCACACACAAATGGACAAGAGAGCTGAGCCTGGCACCTGCTCTCCAACTCCCCCAGCCACATTCATCAGGAAAGAGGACATCAGAGTAGCTGGCCTCACTCCTGATGCAACCCCCAATGGGACCCTGATGTAAACCCAGCCCATTCCGGAAGCCAGGAGGCCGTAGGCCAGCCCCTCTATGTTCTCAGCCTTCCTGCTTCTCCGCCCTCACGCCAGGCTGCAGCTGCTTTGTGTCCAAGGGCTCTGAGTATTCATTTGAGCTGGAGTTAATTGCACCCATGTGTTGCTTGCCAATCACAAACATGCTTTCCGCTTCTCCTCCTGAACTGTGAATCTCTGTCTGTGCTCTTTGTTATGGCGGTGGTGCTCAGAACCTCATCCTAGGGCCTTTGCAGCTCTGAGTCACCCTGGAAAACACCAATCCCGATGGCCCAGGGCCCAGCCCCTGTTAGTGTGCTGGCGCCTCAAGCACACTGGTTTCCAAAGGCCTTTGCTTCTTTGGGAATTAGTCCAGACCTGGTGCCCCAATAATCCCCCAACCTTCTGTGCCTGAGCTTTTAAAAGTGCGGTTTTTAAGACACATTAGAGTCAGATCAGCCTGATTTGCTAGAACCATGACCACAGACAGGACTCTCTAAGGCTTGTTAAACACCCATAAACTTCCCTACCCACAAACTGACTATCTCTGCTTCCCCCTGAAGATGAATCAAAGGGCCTGTGACCTTTTCTTACAGAGGTACAAGGAAAGAGAGCTGGGGGCTACATCCTACTCACAGCCAGACTTGGGTCAGTGCGGGGGAGGAGACTACAAAGATCAGAATGGGGTGGCTGTGGACTATGAGGGACTGAGGACAACCTGGGCCTTGGACAGGACTAAGGGCTCGTGGCCTGGAGTCAGACACCTGGACAACTTCGGGCGAGATCTCTGTGGTCCTTCAGTGTGTGCTGGGAGGCTCGACTGGCTCTCTCAGCCCCCCTGAGCACCCATCTTTCCTTTGTAGGGGTTTGTAAGCCTCTCCAGTGGCCTAATAAAAAGAGCAGTGGACTTACAGCCTAGATTCAGGCTCCTTAATTTACAAAATGGGACTTCCGAAATCCCAAATAAATAAATTATGTTCTGAGCCCCCAAGTCTTCTCACTGTAAAATGGTGTTGAGGGTTCTTCTTGTCTCTTGGGTCTGTGGGTGATGTGCTGGGTGGCCACCTGTCCTGGGTGTGGGCAGCTCCAGGGCACCTTCTCATGTGTGGGGTTCACCTTTCCAGGGGCACCCTTTCACGGTCAGAAGCCATGGTGGCCAATCCAACTGCTCAGGCATGTGAAGGCCCTTTGCCTGCTGCCCTACCAGAAATGCAGTATGAATCACAGATGTGATCTGACCGTTTCTTAATAGACACATTAAAAGGGACACAAAAAGATGAAATTAATTTTAATATCTTTTATGTAACCTTTTATATTCAAAATATCATTCCAATAAGTGTCAAGTGTAAAGATTATAAATGAGATATGTTACATTTCTTTTTCTTACCAAGGTGTGAAGTTACTTTTAATATCTTTTATTTAACCTACTACATCCAAAATACCATTCCAAAAAGTGTTCATATATAAAGATTATGGATGAGATACACTATACTCCTTTTTCCTACTAAGATTTTGTGATTTAATCATCTGGCGTGATTTCATACTCCCGGCACATCCCATTTTGGGTTCATCACTTTTAAAGAGCTTGATAGCCACCTGGGGCTCATGACTGGGACTCTAGACAGCTTTATGTACTGGTGCTTTTCACTGAATGAATGTGGCCACTAAATGGCTCTTTGTGCCAAGAGAACAGGAGGTGAAGAACTTGGTTCTCCTTCTCAGCTTCCCATTTGGTGACCAGAAGAGGTAGAACTGTCCTTATAATTGTGTTGGCAGGACTGTTTGCTAGAGGGTGCTCACTCTTGGGCCTTGCATGTTGAGAGCACAGGGCTGGAGGTAGGAAAGAGTGTACTCTGGTCCTGTTTCTCCTTACAGGCAGAGGCCACAGGCTGTACTCTGAAGGGAGGGCTTGCTTTTCTAGGCTGCAGGAATCCCTGCCTATGCTTGGGTGCAGGTAGGGGGGAAGGCATTGTGATCCTTCCCTCTGCAAGTGCTCCTGGGCACATGGCATGTTCTAAGCACGGAAACCCTGTGTAGTGTCGGGGCTGCCACAGTCCTTGCCAAGAGCACTCGGTGAATAGAGAAGAAACATCCCTGGGTCCTATCCCAGGATCTGTGCATGCCCTAGAGGTCAGAAGAGGATGAAAGACAGTAGAGGGTAGGATGGAGAGAAGGTTGTCTATGCCTCAGATGTCCTCACCCTGCTAAAGGCCTTGGTGGAATGGAGGGCACAGCTGCCTCTACCCCAAATCACCCCACTTCGGGTGGCACTGGTAATAGGGACAGGTCCAGATGAAGAAGACAAAGCCTTCAGGCTGTACATGCCAGCAAGGAGATTTGGCCATGGGATAAACCTGTGAGCAGTGTGGTCCCAGCTGAGGAGGAGAAAGGGTGGAGGATGGCAGGGAGTGGCCCAGGGACTGCTGCTTCTTATCAAGAGAAGTGGGAAAAACAGGTCTTCCTTTCAAAGCCTTCAAACTTCCAAAAATCATAAGACCACCATTTAAAAGAACTGCGCCTGAATTTTCATCTCTGCAGAAGGCTGCCTTGTGTGGAGCTAGAATCTCCAGATCAAGTGCTGGGTGCCAGACCATGGCCACAGTGAGGACTGGCTCCATCCTGCACCCTTTATTGGCTGCTTCTCTTCCCAGGCTCTCCCACCCACAATGGGTTTCCTAGAATCATCTCCCACATAAACTCTTGGCACTTGAATTCTTGCTTTATGATTTCTGCTTCTGGAGAGTCCAACCTAAGTTAGATTAGAACAGTTATGTAATCAGCACTGATTATGTTTTGCATATTGAAGGTTGACTCTGAGTGAAGTCTATTTCTCAGACACCTATAAGCCTCCCCTTTGGTGTCAAAAGTCACTTTTAGTCCTATAGGTGATCCTTCTTTATTAATTGGACCATCAACCCTGCACCCACCTGGCTAAGATTTCAGAATTGGCAATCTCCAAGTGCTGACAGAGGTACATCTTCTGTACCCTGACACTGCTGATTCTTGCTGGGCTCCTGGTCCTTTTAAGTCAGCTTCCGTGGGGGAAGTTCCCCAGTTGCTCTCCTGTCCCTTAGTTCCTGATCCTCAAGCTGCTTACTGCTGACCCTAGACTAGACTTTCTAAAACACAGGTCAGCTCATGGGATTCTCTTGGATTGCAGTCCCAACTCTACCCTGCTCCAGCTGTGGCACAGTGGGCTGGCCATATGCCTGTGAGACTCAGATTTTCCATCTGTAGGAGCCCTGACACCAGTAGCTTAGTGTCTCTGAGAATGGTGCAGACTACAGTCGGTCCTCCATATCTACAATTTCTGCATTTGCAGATTCAACTAACTGTAGCTGGAAAATAATTTTTATAAATAAAAAATAAGCCGGGCTCGGTGGCTCAGCCTGTAATCCCATGCCTTGGGAGGCTGAGGTAAGTGGATTGCCTGAGCCTGCAGGTTCGAGACCCACCTGGGCAACTTGGTGAAACCTCATCTCTACAATAATTCAAAAAATTAGCCAGGTGTGGTAGCGTGTGCCTGTAGTTCCATCTACTTGGAAGGCTGAGGTGGAAGGATCACTGGAGCCCCAGCAGGTCGAGGCTGCGGTGGCCGGGAGCGGCCACTGCACTCCAGTCTGGGTGACAGAGTGAGACTCCAACTCAAAAAAAATAAAAATAATAACAATAACAAATGATACAAATAAAATAAATGCAGGATAGCAACTATTTACATAGCATTTACATTGTATTATGTATTGTAAGTAATCTAGTGATGGTTTGGAGTATGTAAGGGGATGTGCATAGATTATATGCAAATACTATGATATTTTATGTTGAAGACTTGAACTTCTTTGGACTTTGGTATCCTAAAGGAGTTCTGGAACGAATCCTCAAAGATATCTAAGGATGACTGTAGTAGTTACAAGAGGACTCTGAGTCAGACTGCCTACATTTGCCACTTCCCAGGTATACAGGTATCCTCGAGCTCCATTGCAAAGTACCACAGACTGGGTGGCTTTAACAACAGAAATTTATTTTCTCACAGTTCTGGAGGCCAGAAGTCTGAGATCAAAGTATTGGCAGGGCTGATTTCTCCTGAGGCTTTGCTTCTCAGCTTGCAGGTGGCCATCTTCTCCTTGTGTCTTCATGTTGTCTTCCCTTTGTGAGTGTTGTGTCTTAATTTCTTCTTGTAGGACACCAGTTATGTTGGTTTAGGGTCTTCATTTTAATGTAATTACCTTTTTAGACCCTATCTCCAAATGCAGTCACATTCTGAGGTACTGTGGATTAGGTGTTGGATACATGAATTTTGGAGTTGATATAGGTCAACCCATAAAATAACACCAGCTGTGTGACCTGGGAAAGTTTCTTAACCCCTCTGTTTCAATGTCCTGTACTGTAAAACAGGAGTAATGACAAGGTTATTATGAAGATTAAATTAAAGTACGAAGTTGTGGCCTGCAAACATTTTTGCTTGAATAATTTCTAAAATAATTTTTAAAACTATGCACTTTTAATAGTTTTTTGTTGACATCTAGTTTTTCATTACAAATATAAAATGTTGTAAGAATGTAATTTTCAGAGTATTACAAGTATTGACTTTTTAAAAATGAAGTGATTACATCTCTTTTACATCGAAATGTCTTAAATCTAATTACCATCTTCATTTACTTGAAGACTTCATGAGAAAAAAAAAAGACCCTCTTGAACAAGCATTAGCTGTTAGAAATTTTATATGTTCTCTTTTTCTCCTTGAACTTTTATCTTCAATCCACTTTCCCACAGAATTTTATCCTACTTTAATACTCATTCATTTTTTGGTTTGAAAGTCTTTTGTTTTTTATTTTTAATTAATTAATTTTTATTTTTAAAATGGTACAATTCAGGATTAGGTATACAAGTAGTCATTGGACAGGTAAAGTTTGAGTCTCCCTTTGGTCTCCTCTTTGCCTGGTTTGAGATCGAGTACTGTTATTGATGTTATGTGTCTCCCTCTCCCTGGCAGTTTCAGGCTACAGCTAATCCCTTTTTTATAGTATTATGGTAAATGTTCAGGGTTCGCTTATGAGTGAGAATATGTGGTACTCAGTTCTTTGTTTCTGTGATAGATCACTAAGATTTATAGACTTTTATTAGTCACCCTATTATCTGTAAGGTAATATTTGTATACAAATTTAATTAACAAGTTTTTTTATTTTCTTATTCCATATGTTCTTTAAGTGTTAAAATTTTTTTTTAGAGTAAGCGGTTAATATCATACCATTAGTAAGGTTTGGAAAATTTGTATAAAATTAAAATGACATAAATATATTACAATTTAAGATAAATAACTAATAATCATAAAAAGCAAAATTCTGTTGGAAATGGATTTTTATTGAAATAGATTTTTATGTTTACTTCATATATTCTTATATAAATTTACTTAGGGATAAAATTCACCATCAATTCTAGTCTTATTTTTTAAAATTGATGTTAGCTCTGAAATACCTGGTTGATATTTAAAAAGGCATGAACGGATGACATTTTCTTATATCATTCGATATTTGAAATGGCTCCCCAGTTATATGTCAAAAATCACATAGTGATCTATCACTAAAAATGATTTGTAATGCTCTACCAGCTGATAACTGGATTCAATCCTTATTCAATCCTTATGGAAAGCAAAATATTAGAAAAGGCCTCCCTTGTGGAAGGTTTAGTTGTCCAATCATCAGCCAATCTACTTTCTTAACACACATATCGATTATTGTTTGGTGCCTCACTGACATTTCCCTGAAGAACAGGTCTCCAGAGTATAAATCCAGAGTGTGGGGTATGCTTTGATTTTATGAATAGAAAAAGGTGATCTTAAAAGGAGAGAGGGAAAGGAACTCAGTCAAATTACAAGACAATGAATTCTTAGGAAAGAATACCATTTAAGATGAGGAATTAGAAAATGGTTCCCTTAAACTGTTCTTCTGAAGAGTACCCAGGGACATGCAAAGCTTAAAAGATACGAGGTATTCAATAAATACTAACTCTGGTTGTTGTTATTGTTGTTGAATCTGTATTTTCTAGCATACAGTAGGTGCTCAGTAAATGGAATGCTGAAAGAGTTTACGTATTAATAGGGGACTAGACCAGCCCTTTCTCAAACTTAGATTCTCACATCCAGCTCTAGAACCTTCGTGGCTGCTTTGGCTACCTTCATGAAAGATGACTGCAAATATAATAGCTCCCAACAAATATTTTAATTGCTTACAATTCCATAGGTCAGCAATTTGGGTTGGGCTTCATGGAGCAATTCCTTTGGTGGTCTCAGCTGGAGTTGTTCATGCAGCTGCAGTCGGCTGGTGGATCAGCTGGGGCCTGATTGCTTTAGGGCCTCAACTGGGATGACTGTTGTCTGCTCCATGTAGTCTCATCTTCCAATAGGCTCGCCAGGCTTCCTCATGTGGTAGCAGAAGAGTTCCCTGCAATAAGAGAAAGAGAACAAATCCAAGAGCACAAATGCCTTTTATGTATCTGCTTGTGGCGCATTGGCAAATGTCCCCTTGAACAAAGCAAGTTCAGAGTCAGTGTGGGAGGGGGCTATACATGGGTGTGCAGGATACAAAGAGGTATAGTTCATGGGGTCCATTGATGTAACAATCTACCACACAACCCCAGGGTCCTCCTGGCTGTTTCAGCTTTATTTCTATTTAAAGTAAACTCATTGCAAGCTTTAGATTGAATATTTGTTGCATTCAGTACCTAGGCATTCTTATTTATCTCTACAGACCTACCATAGAAGAATGTTTTGCTTCAAGACTCTTTCCAAAGGCCCCTTTTTAATCTTGGAAGAGCATTAATCAGAGAATGTAAACTCATTTTATAATGAAGAGCTTCTGAGTAGAGACTTGGTGTCCCATCTGGTCCCAAGAGGGCTCTCTTATGATTCAGGCAGAGCTCAAAAGTTGGGTGACTATTACTCCAGGATCCTTCAGGTTAGAATCCAACTCAATTTGTCTTGGCCAAAAGTGAAAATTTGGGGTTAGGTAACTAGGAAGACTGGGGTGTAAAACTTCATGCCTGGTCTGATGTAGGACTGGAACATATCAAGTCACTGTGGTGTCCATGTGATGGCTCTACTGTACTTCCCCAAAGAGAAGTATGCAAGCCCTGTGAGTTGGCTGGTATAGCACCAATAGCTGAACAACACCTGGGTCCCTGAATTTCCCGGTAATTCTTGGAGCATATATATCTAAAGTAGCATTTATTTACCATCTTCTATTATCTTTCCTTTCACAGCGAGACATTATTTGGTGAAAAGCCCTCAGAACAGGTAAGAATATTTTCTTCCTTTTTTACAAATGAGGGTTTTTTTTTTTGCTATTTTTCTTTATTTTGACAATACCAAGAAATTGGTTAAACTTGTATTTTTACCTAAGAGTCTGTGTATTAGTCCACAAGCTTAGAAATGTGTGTTCTGCATTCATTTGTGTTTTCAGATTCCACACTCTGATTATCACCCCCCAGAGGGTCCAGAGAGCATGTGGTTTATGCTGACCCAACATGCATCCTGGAAGAGGCTTGGTGTATTGTCCTGTAGGACTGCTCTCTAGGAAGGTGCTTGCAGCTGATCTGAAGCACTTTGATACCTTCTGACTACAAACATTACTAATCCCCTTCACCAATGCTGACTTGTTATATGCCCCATGTTTAGCTGGTGGCACCTCACAGGTAACATAATAGTTATAGGGAATACTGCAAACTTTTAATGCATTTGAAAATTTGAGACTTCTGATATAGACAAAATGTCATAGGTCAATTTCTTCCTGCTCTTCTCTGCTAAACAAAACTATAAGCCCTGGAAATGACGTAAGTGACAACCAAAGGAGGACTTTGAAAGGTAAAAAGAAGGTAAACTGGTTTGGAATCCCAATACTGGTGGAATAACACAGTTTCAAGGCATCTTGTATTTCTCCATCCAGCGGCAGAAGGTGACTCAAACCTGTCTTTTCCCTGTCCCAACCTAACATCAGAAAGTTTCCAGGTAAGCATATTCCTTCTTTGTACCTAATAGGAGTTCCTCTGAAAACCTCAGGCAAGCCTGACGTCACCAGAAAGAAGAATAAATTGGGGGCTCCTCCTACAATAAGCACTAGGTCAAGGGCTCTCCTTTCCTGCAAGCCCAAGACTCCCCTCTGCAACCAAGTGACACCAGAATTAAAGGGAAGAGCCAGTAAGAGGTACCTAGACACAACAAGTGGCCCAGCAAGAAAACTTCTTTATCTCTGTGGACTTGAGTCTTCCTTCCCCCACCAAGAAACATCCAGCTTCCCCAATATGGGGAAACCTTCTCCACCACTTCAGGCAGCACTGATGGGGCACAGTGGTACCAGGTTAACCAAGCAGACCAAGGTAATACTGTAAAGATTACTTTGAGGAATAAAAAGCCCACAGAAGTCGACCAGGGTTGTGTGATAAACCTAAGCAAGGTGACTGCCTGTGAAAATAAAAGATTTAAATTGAACCCAGGACCTCCTAACAGGATACTATAAAAAAATCACCATTATGCTAAACTCGAATGAGAAGAGTTAATTGACTAGATCAATACTGAGGTGAATAAGGTGTTAAAATTATCTGCCAAGAATTTTTAAAGCAGTTATCATAATTATAAGTTCTCTTAAATGACAAAACTTAAATTCTCCTAAATGGGAAAATCTCAGCCAATAAAGAGAAAATATTTTTTAAAAACAACTAAAAAATATAGACTAAAAAGTATAAAAACAGAAATAAAAACTCACTTGTTGGGTCAATAGTAGAGTAGAGATGTCAGTGGATAGTTAGTGAACTTGAGGATATATTAACAGAATTTGACTAATTTGAACCACAGAGGAAAAATAGACTGAAAACAAACAAAAAATCAACAGTTCTCAAGAACAAAAAATGAATAGTACTGCAGGGCAAAATATCCAACATTCTATCATCAGAGTTCTAGAAGGAAAGGAGAAACAGTGGGGCTGAGAGAATATTGGAAGAAATAATGACTGAAAACTCCCCAAATTTGGCAACAGATAACTACCTATAGGTTTAAGAAACTGAGTGAATGCCAAGGAAGATAAATCCAATGAAATCTACATGAAGACACATCATAATTATACAGAAGACAGATTTGAATGACAGTGCCTTTCACCTCTGAATCCATGAAGAGCAGAAAAAAGTGGCACATTTTTAAACACTGAAAGAAAAGAACTGTCAGCCACAAATTCTGTATCTAGCAAAACTATCCTACAGGAATCAAAGAGAAACAAAAACATTTTAAACTGAAGGAAAACTAAAAGAAGTTGTCATTAGCGGACCTACTTTAAAATAATAACTAAAATAAATTACTGACAATGGTGCTGGGAAAACTGGCTAACCACATGCAGAAGATTGAAGCAGGACCCCTATCTATCCCCATACACAAAAATTAACTCCAAATGGATCAGAGACCTGAATGTTAAACCTCAAACCATAAGAACCATAGAAAATGAAG
>CAUYQG010089586.1:0-19528 GCA_963574415.1 Tarsius wallacei
GTCTCACTCTGTCGCCCAGACTGGAGTGCAGTGGCCGGTCCCGGCCACCGCAGCCTCCATCCGCTGGGCTTCGCGATCCTTCCGCCGCAGCCCTCCAAGTAGCTGGAACTACTTTATTGTAGAGATGAGGTGTCACCAAGTCGCCCAGGTGGGTCTTGAACCCACGGGCTCAGGCAATCCATTCACCTCAGCCTCCCAAGGCACGGGTTTACAGGCTGAGCCACCGAGTTCGGCTTAAATTAATTTTTATTTATTTTAATGATGTGGGGTAAAATTCAGAATTAGGTACATAAATGGTCATTGTACAGGTAAAGTTTGGGCCTCTCTTTGGTCCCCACTTTGCCTGGTTTGAGATCAGTCACCCTTATTAATGTTATGTGCCCCACACCAGCAGTTTCCTGCTACTGCTCATTCCTTTTTTATAATATTATGATAAATGTTAAGGGTCCACTTATGAGTGGGAACATGTGGTACTCAGTTCTTTGTTTCTGTGATAGATCACTGAGTATTATAGATTCTAAATTCATCCAAGTTACTGCAAAGCCCATAATTTTTTCCTTGTTTATGGCTACATAACACTTCATTGTGTATATGTACCACATTTTTTAATCCAGTCCACTTTTGATGGGCAGCTGGGTTGGTTCCATTTTTTTGCTACTGTGACTAATGTTGCAATAACATGCATGTGCAAGTATCTTTTTTACAGAACAATTTGATTTCCTCTGGGTATATTCCCAGAGGGGGAATGGGGGATTGCTGGATCCTATGAAAGGTCAATTTTTAGTTCTTTCAGGAGGAGTTACACTGTTTTCCACAGAGATTGTACTTGTTGACACTCCCACCAACAGTATAGAAGTGTACTCTTTTCCCCACATCCTCCGCAGCATCTGTTGTTTTTTGAGTTATTGATGATGACCATCCTGACTGGAGTTAGGTGGAATCTTATGAGGTTTTAATTTGCACTTATTGGGTAAATAGTGAGGCTGAGCATTTTTATTATATCTGTTGGCTGCTCATATGTCTTCTTCTGGCAAGTGTCTACTCATATTTTTGGGCCACTTTTTAATAGGACTGTTATGTTTTTCTTTTTGAATTCCTTGTAGTTCCTGGATGTTAGCTGTGTCAGTTATACAGTTGACAAATGTTTTTTTTTCCCATTCTGTGGGCTGTCTCCCTGCTCTCTTGATGACTTCTTTCACTCTGCAGAAATTTTTCATTTAATGAGGTCCCACTTGTCTATCTTATTTCTTATGGTATGGGCATTTGGGATTTTGATCAGCAATTGGTAGCCTATTTCAATTTTTGTAAGGGTGTCTCCTGCATTTTCTAAGATTCTTATTGCTTGAGGTTTTTGACCCATTTAGAGTTGATTTTTGTGTGCAGTGATAGGTAGGGGTTCTGTTTAAATCTTCTGTATGTGGTCAGTCAGTTTTCCCAGCACCATTTGTTGCATAGTTTCTTTCCTTCCCAGTGGTTTTTGGTGGAGGGTTTGTAGAAGATGACTTAGTTAAAAAACTAAAGTTTTGTTTCTGGAATCTCTATCCTGTTCCATTCATCTGTAAGCCTGTTCTTGTACCAAGACCAGGCTGTTATGATAATTGTAGCCTCATAGTAAAAGTTTAAAGCCTGGAAGTGTGATACAATCTGCTTTGTTTCTTTTGCTAGGGATTGCCTTAGCTGTTTGTGGTCTTTTATGTTTCATATGAATTTCTGTATTGTTTCCAGGTCTGAGAAGAATGCTATTGGTAATTTCATGGATTTTACATTGAATCTGAAGTTTGACTTAGATAGGATAGATATCATAACAATATTGATTCTTCCAATCCAAGCATGAAATCCTTTTTCATTCATGTCTTCTTTGATTTCTTTCAGCAGTGCTTCGTAGTTTTCATTGTAAAGGTCTTTCACCTCTGGTTAGGAAGATGCTGTTTTCTTTTTTGCGGCTATTGTGAATGGGATTGTGCTTTTTATTTGGTTCTCTGCTTGGTTGTTGTTGGTGTATAAGAATGCAACTTAGTTTTGCAATTTTTATTTTGTGTGTGTGTTTGTGCCCTGAGACTTTTGATGGATTCCCTTGGGTTTTCAAGGTATAAGATCATATAGTCATCAAAGAGGAATAACAGCTTGCTTTTTTCCTATTTGAATATCCCAATTTCCTTCTTTTGTCTGATTACTCTTACTAGGACTTCCTACAACTGTGTTAAACAGGAAAGGTAAAACTGGATAGCCTTGTCTTATTCCAGTTTTTAGGGGAAATGCTTCCAATTTCTGCCCAGTTAGTAATATGTTGACTGTGGGTCTATTGTAGATGGTTCTTACTATTTGATGTATGTTCCCTTCATGCTTAGGTGTTCAAAGGTTTTTATTAAGAAGGGATGCTGATTTTATCAAAAGCTTTTTCTATATCTAATGATATAATTATGTGGTTCTTGATTTTACACCTGTTGATGTATTTAATTGCATTTACGGTCTCACAGATGTTGAACCAGCCCTGCATCCTGGGGATGAGGCTTACTTGGTCATGGTGGATGATTTTTGAGATGTGTTGTTGGATCCAATTTGCTAGAATCTTGTTGGGAATTTTTGCATCTATGTTCATTGGGATATTGGTCTGTAGTTCTCTTTATTTGTTGTATCTTTACTCAGTTTGGGTATCAATGTGATGTTAGCTTCATAAAATGATTTGGGGAAAGTTCTTTCTTTCTTGATTACCCAGAATACTTTTAGTAGAATTGGTACCAGCTTCTTGTTTTATGTTTTGTAGAATTCCACTGGAAAGTCTTCTGGTCTAGAGCTTTTAAAATTTATTTTATTTTATTATTTTATTTTATTTTATGTTTCTTATAATGGAGTTAATTTCCTGGATTGTTATTGGCCTATTTAGGGTCTGAATTTCTTTTTGCTTCAACTTTGGGAGGATGTGTGATGTCAGAAAGTCTTCCATTTCATTTAAGTTTTTGAGTTTGCTTCCATGCAGGCATACCTGGTAATCTTTGATAATCTTTTGTATTTCTCCAGGGTCAGTTGCAATTTGATCTTTTGTGTTTCTGATTGTGTTTATTTGGGCTTTTTCTCTTTCCCTCAGTCATTCTGTCTAGGGGATCTGTCAATCTTGTTTATCTTTTCAAAGAACCAGCTTTTTTTCCCCCCTTGATTTTTTTTCTATGATATTTTTGTCTTCTATGTTTTATATTTGGGCTTTTACTTTGATAATCTTGATTCTTCTGCCAAAGTTAGGGTATAGGTTGTCTATTCTTTCCAGCTTTCAAATGTGATTGTTTTAGACTGTTAGCTTGTGATCTTTCTCTTTTCTTGATATGTGTTTGTAGAGATATAAATTCTCCTCTTAGTACTTACTGTTCTAATGGCATCTGAGAGTTTTTGGTAAGATGTGTCTTTATTTTCATTTGTTCCCATAGATCTTTTAATTTTTTCTTTGATTTCTGAATTGACCCAGGGATTGTTCAGTATTATGCTGTTTAGTGTCCCTGTCTTTGTGGGTTTTGGGGGAATTTTGTTGGTGTTAATATTTATTTTTATTCCACTGTGGTCAGAGAAGGTGCATGGCAGTTCTTAAATCTTATGAAATTTGTTTTATACTTGATTTATGATCAAAGATGTGGTAAATCTTGGAATATGTTCCATGTGGTTATTAATAAAATGTACATTCCATGATTGTTGGGTGGAGTGTTCATTTGGCTAAACATCAAGTTGAGGTTCTGGATCTCTTTATTGACTTTTTCCCTCAATTATCTATCTATGGTTGTTAGAGGGGTATTTAGGTTCCCAACTATTATAGTGTTAGAGTCAATACCTTTGTTAACTTTAATTAGTAGCTGCTTTATAAAAACTGCTGTTCCCCCATGTTGGATGCATGTATGTTTAGGATGGATATTTTTAGTTCTTGGACTGACACTTTTATCATTCCGTATCTTTTTAAAATTTTGACAGCTTAAAGTTTGTTTTGTCTAATATTAAGATTGTACCTCCTACTTTCCTTTGTGTTCTATTTGCCTGAAAATTTGCTTTCTATCCTCTAATTTTGAGTCTGTGAGTGTCCAGTCTGGTGATATGTGTTTCCCGGAAGCAGCATATTGTAGGCTCTTTTTAAAAAAATTTATTTTGCCATTCTATGTCTTTTCAGTGGTTCATTTAGTCAATTCATGTTCAGATGGATTATTGAGATGTGAGAGTTTATCCCTGTCATGAGGCTCTTATACAGTTTTGTTGTTGTTGTTTATTTTTTGGTTAATTTTCTTTTGTTTTGTTTTGTTTTTCAGTTTTGTAGTCATTATGCATGCTGTGTTAATTCTCTGTTTTCCTGCATTCCTGGGAAGAATGTGTGTGTGTTTCTTTTCCTCTGCTGTGCTTAATACTTCCTGTGTCTCTGGTAGAGCTTGTCTGGATGCAGCATAAATCCTTAGGGGTTGAATGTCTGGGAGGATTTTAATCCTCCATCAATGATGAAGTTTAGCTTAACTGCATAGGAAATTCTTGGAATTGTTTATCTTTGAGAACTTTGTATATTGGACTCAAGACATTTCTAGCATATAGTGTTTCTGAAGATAAGTCTGCCGCTAATCTAATTAGTCTTCCCTGGTATGTGTTCTGACATTTCTCTCTCACTGCTTTTGGAGTTTTTTTTTTATACCTACTTTGTATAAGCAAATCTATATGTGTCTAGGAGTTGCTCTTCTCATTTGATGCATTGCAGGGTTTCTCTGAATCTCTCTGAAAGTTGCATGTCTAATGTGATACAGGAAGTTTTCTTGGATAACCTCATGGAATGCTTGCTCCAGACTGCTGTCATTCTCTTTTTCTGCTTCAGGAAAACCAATCAGGCATAAGTTTAGTCACGATATAATCACACATCTCTTGGAGGCTCTGTTCCATCTTTCTAAGCTTCCTTTCTGTGTTTTTCCACATTTTGGTCTTCAAGTTCTGAGATTCTTTCTTTTGCGTGCTTAATTCTACTTTCCATTCTTGTCAGTTAATTATTAATTTCATTTACTGTACCCTTTATATCTTACATCTCTGTAATTAATTATTCCATGATTTTATCTTGCCTTTCTTGGTTCATATTCATCTTTTCCAACCATTACTTGATCTCTGCATTTGTGTTCTGTGGTCAGTTAATCTGGGTACTCTTCATTGTTTGAGTTCTGAAGTTTGTATTCTTGTGCACTATCTTTTTTGGGCATTGTGGGATACCTGTGTTTTTTTCATTAATTTCTCTTCATTTGTGATGGATTTTTATTTTCTCTTAATTTCTGTTGCTCACTGAGAGAGGGATTTGTTTTCACTTCTTTTTGCTCAACCCCCTATTCTTCCTTTGGTAAAGCCTTCAAATTAGTTCAATTTTGAGACGAGGTTGGGGGTAGGGAAATGTATTGTCCTTTTGTATTTTTGATATTTTAGGAAGGTATATTGGGAGACACTAAGATTCAAAAGCTGCCTGCAGATCACAATGTTTGCTGATTGGTGTGTAGAACCCCCAGGGACCCACTTCTCACCACTTCACAGTATGTCTGTGCAATGCGAACATATGCATCTCCCCTCAGTACAAAATAACATAAGGGGAAGGAAAAGAACCAAGAAAGACAAAAGTGAGAAGAAAGGACAACTAAGCAGAAGAGAAGGAAAACCAAACAAACCAAGACACAGGTAAAGAAACCAGCAAAAAAGAGAAAAACAAATGAAAATCAACAATATGAAGACATTTTCATACTCATATACACCCTTATATGAAAAAAGAAGAAGGAGAAGAAATAAAACAAAATGCACACACCCCCTGTAAACTATTGAGAGAAAGCAGGATTGATCCAAGAAAAAAACAAACAAACAAAAAATTGTGCACCCTCTTGTGGCTACTTCTGAAACTTCAGGTTCCTTCTAGGCATGACCACAGCACCTCTACTCTTGGCTTGTAGCAGAAGGTAGGGGGTTTCAACCTCTAGATCTTCCCCTCTGTTCACTGCGCAGTCAGGGATAGGCTGCAAGCCACCCCCAACTGATCTGCCTGTGTCATCCCTCTTTGTGTACGCTGATCAGGATGCTCCCCATCTGGGTCACATGCCTTGTGAATCACTAGAAAAAGAGAGCTGTGTCACTTTAAAAGTCACCCCGATTCACCCACTGCATGTTGGGTTATTCATCTCTGGCTGCCACCATAGACCTGCAAAAGTTTCAGTTAGTGGGATGGAGTGCCTGGGTCTCCTCAGCAGTCCTACCCTTCTGGGGATACTGCACCCAGGGTATCAAATTTGGGTTGGCAGTAACAACCTTACAGATGTGTTGAATTCACCCCTCAGTCTCAGGGAGTATCTCTGCTGTTCACATGGGCAGGCCAGAAGCTGTTTCCAGCTGGGTAAGACAAGTACAGGTTCCTCTCTGCATCTTGCCCTCTGCTGAGACTTGGTGACTGGTTCCTCCAGTGTATTGTTTCCACAGTCCCCACTGCGAATGTCAGATCTGGTGATAAAGGTTGTGGTGGCTGAATTGCTGGCAGCAGGTATTTTTTTGCTGCTTTCTTCCAGGTAAGGTCACCGAGATGGAGCCTGTCTCTGGGCTATGGAATGTGCTGGGATCTAAGTAGCTGCACAGGGCAGCCTCCTCGGTAGGAGAGCCCAGGCACACACACTTGCCAACACACTTGCATGCGTATTTGTTCTTGCACCCACTCATTTATGCAGAGACACAATCACTCCAAATGACTCCATCACCATCTTGGAATTGTCCCCAATAAATTATTTCTTATGGATGAACAAACAAAATAGTCTCTTCTAGAACCTCTTTCTAATGACAATGCTGTAAACTTATTGAAATGATAATAAAGGATTTAGAATATTACATAAATTTAGGTGACAGAGTAACAGCAGGTTTTGGGAGAATTGATCCCAATTTTGAAAGAAGTGCTACCATGAGTAAAATGCTATCAAATAGCATCACATGCTACAGAGAAATCCATAAAAGGAAGAGTCAAACAATACAGCAAATTTCATTGTTGTCTTATCTTAGAAATTATTACAGATATTTTAACCTGCAGTAATCCCCATCTTCATCAGTCAGCAGGCATCAATATCAAGGCAAGACTCGCTGCCATCAAAAAGATTTTGACTCATTTAAGGCTTAGATAATTGTTAACATTTTTTAGAAATAAGATATTTTTAGTTAAGGTATGTATGTATTTCTTACACGCAATGCTATTGAACACATCATAGACTGCATTTGGCAGGTAAATATAATGTGTATATTCAGAGGAAAACCAAACAAAGTCATGGCTTTATTGCAATATTCCCCTTATTGCAGCAGTCTGGAAAAGGACCCACAGTATCTCTGAAGAATGCCTGTAATTTAATTTTTGCCAGCTATATATTATTTGGACTATTTTTAAAAATAAAAATACTATGAGAAAAGGTAACATTTAATCCTATCACTGGTTACTAGAGTGTAAGATAAAGGATAAGTACTGTATATTTTAGAAAATATCTGTATGAAGAATGAAAGGTAAAGAAGAGAGGCAGGAGAGAGAAGATAAGTATTCTTCTTTCTGTCATTTATTTTCAATAGGAAGATGAAGTGGTAACTCACATTCTCCTGAAGCAATGTAATTATTATTTTTGTGTTTTGTTATAAAACTACAGCCAACACTTTTCTATAATCCTAGTCCATTGTAATCCAGAGCCATTCTTACTACTAGTGTATATACTGAAATCAGGTGTTATTTACTATAGAACCACTCTTGTTAGTGTACATAAAGATAGCAGGCGGAATTTGTAGTTCTATAGTTAAATAATGTCTCTTATTGTTGCTGTTTTTTTAAATTTCCCATTATGGGAGAATGCATAGAGTATTCAATGTTCAAAGAGCCATCTTAGAAAAAGAGACCATAACCTCACCAGACAATGAATCTGCTGGTGCCTTCATCTTGGATTTCTCATCTTCCAGAACTTTGAAAATATATATACATATAGGATTGGAAGAATCAGTATTGTCAAGATGTCCATTCTATCCAAGGCAATCTACAGATTCAACGTGGTCCCTATCAAATTACCAGCATCAGTTTCACAGACATATGAAAGCAAAAAAGAGCCAGAATAACTAAATTCATTCTCAGCAAAAAGAACACAGCTAGAGGCATCATACTTCTAGACGGCAAATTTTACTACAAGGCTATAGTAACCAAGATAGCATGCTACTGATCAAGAATAGACACATAGACCAATGTAACAGGGCACATAATCTGGAAATAAAATGAACCTTCAATCAACTCAGCCTCAACAAAACTGACAAAAACAAACACTGGAGAAAGGAAATCATGTTTAGCAAATAATGTTGGGAAAACTGCCTAACCACATGCAGTAGAATAAAACTGGACCCCTATCTATTGCAATATACAAAAATTAACTAAATTGAATCATGAACTTGAAAGTGAAATCTCAAAATGTGACAATCTTAGAGGAGAACTTAGAGAGCATTTTCCAAGACATCAGAGTAGGGAATGAATTCATGGACGTTAATAAGCTAAAATGTTTTGGCACACAACATAAGCCATTAAGAATGTAAAAACATAAAACATGGAATGAGGAGAAAATATTTGCAAGCTATGCATCTAGCAAAGACCTAATCTCCAGGATCTATAAGGAACTCAATTGAATTGACAGAAAATAAGCCAATAACCCCATTAAAAATTGAGCAAAAGGTATAAACAGACAGTACTCATAGGAAGACATTCAAGCAGTAAACAAACATAAACACATGCTCATCCTAACTAATTATCAGAGAAATGCAAATCAAAACTTCAATAAGATACCACCTAACACCATTAAGGATGGCTATCATTAAAAAAGAAAAAACAAAAACAAAAAACAAGAGATGGTGGTGAGGCTGTTTATGAAAAGGAACACTTCTACGCTATTGGTGGGTGTATAAACTGGTTCAACCTTTGTGAAAATCAATGTGGCAGTTTCTCAATAAACTAAAAATTGAGCTACCATACAATCCATCAATCCCACTTCTTGGAATATACCCAGAGGAACATAAATTGCTCTACCAAAAATACACCTTCACTTATACAAGTGGGGACCATCCCCTCAAAAACCACATAATTTATTTATAAAATTGTGCAAATTTTAGTCACCTTTAAATCACTCTCCATCTGATGTAATATACCTATCAAGATGCATTTTCCATTGCTCAAAATATTTTTAAACTCATCAATTTTGATGTATTTTAGTGCTTCTGCCATTTTTTTGTTTCACCTCTTCCACATCAGCAAAATGTTCTCCTTCAAGATTTTTTTTTTTTCAGAGAAACACTAAAAGTCACTTTGGGCTAGACTGGCTTAGTAGAGAGAGTAGGGCGTGGGGGGGGGGTCATGCTGTTTCTGGTCAAAAACTGCAGAACACTCAGTGCAGTGTGGTTTGGTGCAGTCCTAAATCACTCATCATGAAATGGGCAAACACACTGAAAGGATCTCAAAAAACAACAACAACAACAACAAAAACAAATTACTGACGCCTGACTCAGACTCCCACAACAATGCTACCTGGTACACTGATGCTGATTGGTTTCTAGAACACTTACCTTGCAGGGGAAATCTGTACTACTAGAAGTTTGCCCTCCAAAAAGAAAATTCTGCATTTTGGGGGGTTCCTCCCATGTATCTTCAGTGTAGCACTATCCACAATGGAAAAAAACAAAACAAAAAAAAACATGGAACCACAAAGATACCCACAGAAAGTGAACTGGATAAAGAAAATGTGGTACATATACGTATGGTATACTATGAAGCCATAAAGAAGACCAGACTCATGTCCTTGGCAGCAACATGGATGCAGCTGGAGACCATCATTCTAAGTGAACTATCACAAAAAATATTCTGAATATAGCATCTTCTCATTCATAAGTGGGCCCTAAACATTGTGCATGTGAGCACTAAGGTGGGAACAATTGACACTGGACACTGGTAATTGGGGACTGTAGAGAGAGGATAGAAGGGTCACACAACCACCCATTGGATACAATTTCCACAACCAGGGAGAGACAGTGCTCTCTAGAAGCTCAAAACTCACCTTTCTCATGAAGCAAATCCTCACATGTGCCCTACAAAAAAACAAAAAATAATAAAATAAATTTGCTTAAATTACAAATACAATAAAAAATAAAAATATGAGAAAAACATTATAAAATTTCTTAATAATACCAATATAAAGTATTTTTGCATACTTCAGATATAAAAATAAGTCTTGTTTATGTAATTTTGTCTTTATTTGAAATTGTTTATAAAGATCAGTTGAGGTTGAAATTTTATTATGCTTAGCCATAAATGTTTATTAAAGCAATTTATATATTTAGCATCAAAATATGAATTCTGAATGTGATTTTCATTTGCTATATGTAATACTTTAATTTAATTTAAACAATACTTTCACTAGCAATTTTAAATGGAATTTATGAATATGAACTGAATATTTATATTCAACAACAGTGTTAATATGGAAATATTTTCAGGGATTTAGAGATTCTGAAATTTACAAAATATTCTTTCTACTTAAGTCTTCAGAGGAATATTTTTATCCTAAAAGAGTATTTTAGCATAAAAAAATTGCAGCAAGTATCATTACAGAATTTAAGAAAGAAATCTAAATTACTTGGTATAGATAAGTTTCAAAGATGCTCAAAGAAACATGATTATCCCATTTGCAATTCAGTTTAAAATCTTAATGCACATTATTCAGTTTAAAATCTTAATACACATTATTCATCACAATTTCTCCATTAGAATTCTATAAGCTGACAGCCTATACAGGAAATTTAGAGTCTTCACACAATATAGTTATGGCACAAAAACAAGATAGAATATCAGAAGATATAAATACTGAATTTTTCTCTCTGAACTTCTGTTTTCATAATAATGGTACATTGTTACATTTATAAGAATTGCATGTTTTCATTGTGTCTGGTACTGGACTGGAGACAGGTGTGTATATATATATATGTGTGTGTGTGTGTGTGTGTGTGTGTGTGTGTGTGTGTGTTAAGTGAATGGTGAAGAATTTGATTTGATTTGGTTTGGGTTTGGTTGTTCATATTACAAGGCTCATGTTATAAATTGGCAGACAACTAGGAAAAATTAAGGAAAGATTGTGGCATACTATTAATTCAATGGAAAATCTCATGGATTTTTATGCAGCACAAGTATACTAGGATACTTTTTTGAAATAAGAGGAACTTGGATAGCATTTCAGAATTCTAATCCAGAAGAGACACAAAGAGTAGGGGGTTGTGCAGGTGGTAGGGGAATGGGAGGGGAAGAGGAAGTGAGCCGTCCAAATTTATTTGCCATTTCCACTTTAGGCACTGGGAGAATGCCACCACTAAGAAAAACACAGAAGTCGGTTTGGGTCATCAGGGCTATGGAGGAGCAAGAGCTGATAGGTGGGGTGAGAGCTTCATAATCAACTTAGCTTCAGGATGAATTTAGTTTGTGAGATAGATATAACACAGAGATGAAAATGACCATGGAGATGAATATCCCCCCCCCCCAAAAGTGCATTGCTTCTTGAGAAAAAGTGTTTCTGAAAACTACATTGTGATGTTGAGAAAATACCTCTCTCTTAATGAAAAAGCACTAAATAAAATTGGGCTAATTGTAGATAAAATTTTACATAGTTATTTGCTCTCACCATTGGCATTATTAAACTATGCAGATATAAGAGTCTAGGTTGTAAGTGGTAGCTGAAACACTAAGTCCACTACTAAGTCTTGCTCCTACTGTGGAGACTACTATTTCGCAACGCAAAACCTCAACACAAAAATAACTATGCATCAATTTTCTCCTAAAATACTGTATCAACTGCACACTCAGCACTGACAATATTATAACAATGTGAGAATCTGAGTACAAGAATGCACCTAATATGAGCTAACTGGAGATCTCTATCTTAACTCAAAGAGTAGGTAAAATACATATAGAAAATTATTTTAACCAACTTCACAACACTCAGATTTTATTATGTCAGACCACCTGGCTGATGTTTACCACCTTTGACTTAGATAATAGAGGAAATATTAGTTTTCTATAGATTAGAAAAAAATAGATTTATGTATATATGTATTCATTCTAAACTTTCACTGCTAATATGAATACATTTCCTATCATTTCAGAAGATTTTAGGGTTACCAAATAAAAATTTATTAGATAGTGTCTCTTTATAGCTTGGAGACTGAGACTGCAAAGAAAAAGAAAGAGAATATTATCCAAGAAGACAAATGGAGCTGCATTATGGCTCTTTAATTCTAAAGAAAATGAATCATTATTCATAATAAATTTATGTGGAAAAGATTAACAGTAACAGTTTATTTCAAAAGTCTGGCCTGTCTTATTTGACTGGGAACATAGTTTTCCTCCAGGGAACATTTTATCATTTAAATTATTTTTTAAAATGATGAACATAATATTTGAAATAATAGAACCTGAAATTTATCTTAAATGAGATTAGACTATGCCATTGTTCCTAAAGGTATGACTTTTTTAAAACAGTTGTTGAGAAATGAATTTATCACTTTAATATTTATTCTGAAACAATCACTAGGAATCTTTGAGTTTAATTGGCTTCTCAAAATTTCCTATCTACACATTAAAAAAAACTAAAAACAAAGAGATACTTTTCATTATACCTGGAAGTCTGCATCTGAGACAGTTAATACAACTTTGAAAGCAAATGTTCACAAGGGCCTAAGGAATATTTAATCCTCTCTGTATTCTTTTCCATAAAGGGTTAGGTGAATTTTCATGAAAGGTGATGAGGAAGCCTTGACAAAAGAAAGCATCCCAATTATTTTATCCACATCATATTCACATTGTGTTTTATAAATAAAATATCACGGGAAGATTCAGAATGAGGTTGAGCCTGAGTTATACATCAACGTACTAATATTCAAAGGTGAGTCCTGTTTTAGAATAACTTCCAGTTTCTTATGTAGCTTCTGATTAGCTAACATAATATTTTACAAGAGGCAGATGGAATTTAGTAGTATCAAAACAAGAAAAATACATGTGGTGAGCTCTGGAAAAGGAATAGTTGGCCACAGATAATTCCCGGGTAAGCAGGGATCTGTAGTCTCAGGACATAAAATGTAGATTAAACTTACCTGTGGTTTATTTAATATAAATTGAATCATTAAATTTATTTCATATTTATAACTCATAATAAAAAAGAAGTACATAATACTTTGTTATAATTGTTGTAAATAATTTGGCAAGAACTTAAGATGAAACAAAAATATACACATGACTCATATTTATAATTTCATTTTAGGTAATGTAATATTGAATCAAATATTTCAATATATACAGGAAAAATGCAACTAAAACCCATCTTGTCCATCATTGTCAATTTTCTCTAATTTTACTGTTTCAATATTATTATTCTGGTCTAAAAGTTTCCTTTCTGCAAGAGATAGTCAATGGAATTTTATATGGTTATTTGGTGATGATGCTCTGACTCTGCAGTGTAAGTAACGGAAACTCTGATTGTAATCAGGGCACATGATGCCTGAAAAAGAAAGAACAAATTTGGTGGTAAGTGGTGATATTAGCAAGGAGTGAAAAAAGGGAATTGAAGCCTAATGTCACTTGCTTCACAATCTTTATTTGTGCTGTCACTACTCAAAAGACTCTGGACCTTTCCTGTTCCCATATTATAAATGAAGGTAATTCCTTCAAATCAGAATAAGACAAGTACTTTTCAATTTTTACTTTATTCTCCTCCTGAAAAAGGAAAATAAGGTGCCTGACATACTTTGTATATATATTTTTAAATGCTATGTCTTTAAAAATTTATGTGACAGAGTATCTGTTTTATTGTTAAAAATACTTTAGTGTCATATCAGTTGCATATAGCCTATTGACTTTGAAACAATATTAAAAAGAAACAAGTTAAATATTAAAGGTTTTTCATAAAGTCAGATAACAAAAATAGATACATTTGGTCATATATTATTAAGGGCACATTATTTTTTTAATGACTTTAGTTTCACCAAAGGATAATATTCTCCTATCAATTTTTAACTTAGTCAATAAAATAAAATGTATGTATAACCTTAGGACATTTTCTCAGATGTAAGCTGTATTTGCTCAGCATATTGTGTTGTGGTTGGTATAGTATTAAAAATATATTTTAAATAAGTCACAAATGGGAAATACTTTATTTCATTATTTGGAAGCATGACATATTTTGTTGATTAAAATATATTTAAAACAGAGCATGATCCTAGCTATATTTAAATATTCTGATTATATTGATACTATTTAAATAATAAATATTTATTGATTATATTGAAATATTCTTTGTCTCTGTGATAATCAATATGTTTTGAGGTAAAGTAGTTTTTTTTTTTAAATTAAAGTAGATGTTTGCTTAAGTAACAATAAAACAATAGAAACTGGGTTAATTAAAACATAGACCGAATGAATGGAACAATGGTTTTCAAGACACCAGCTGATAGGTAACAAAAGATAGCAATGCCTGAAATTCAGTAAATAAACAAAATTAACCCTATGGTTACTGAAATTTTCTGTCTTGAGTGAATTTTTAGGCTGTAACAAATAGAAGGAGAGCCTAGGCAAAGCTTAGTCATATTCTTGAGTTGAAGAAATGAAGCTAGGAGGGCAAGTAGAGCAAAGTGGTTAGAATTTATGAGACATGCAACTGGAATGAAGAGAACTGCACAGAGACAACAGTCTGGAGATAATTCAGAGTAGAAATTAACACATATATGTAAAAAAAAATAAAAATATACTAGTGGAGGCCAGAAGAAAAACATTTTAAATTATTAGAGATAACAGTATCTAGAATGCACACAGGCCAGAAATGGTGTCCATTCCCCAAAACCAGAATAGAAAAACCTCAAGATTAAGAGAGCTTTGTTTAGAATATACACAAAGATCTCGAGTCACAAATAGGGAATAAGTAGCCTTAGGCTAAACTCTGATCTGATATTGCCTAATAATCCATCAAAACAAGATCAAAAGGGTAAAGTTGTTTTCCTATAACTTAAATAAATTTCAAAACAAAGCTCAAGCATATCTATAAGATTATAAAAATATCCATCACCAAAGAAAATACAATTCACAATGTCTGTATCCAGTGAAGATTGCCAACCATGAAAAGAAGTAAGAAAATACCAATAATGATGAGAAACATAAACCAATAGAAGTGACTCAGAACTGAAATGGATTTTAATCTTAAATTACAGATAAATTAATTCTAATTTACAGATAAATTACAACAATTACTGTTACTGTATTCCATAAGTTCAGAAAGTTAAGTAGACAAACATGGAAAGTGTAAACATTGCCCCAAATACATTCTCTAAAGATATGAACTAAAATACATGAGATGAAAAATTCACTGTATGACATATTAAGGAATTATTAGGCCTTGCAAAAGAAAATATTAGTGAGCCTGAAGACATAGCAACAGAAATTTCTGAAATTTAACGTAGAACAAAGAGAGAATTTTTAAAAAATCAATTGTAAGTATTGGGTCAATTTCAAGCTAACTAATAAGTATAAGTGAATTCCACACAGAGACGAGAGAACACAGAAATAATATTTGAAATGCATAACCAAGTTTTTAAAAATATTTTAATCCAGGAGTCTTAACAATATAAAACATCTGCACCATTGTGCATAAAAAACAAAGTACTAAAAAATAGTCATCAGAGAAAAATGTCAAAAACAGCCAGAGAAAAAAGACAAGTTAGGTACAGAGGAATAAATACAAAGATTACAGCAGATTTCTTGTTAAAAATAATGCAAAAAGGAAGAGAATGAAGCAATAGTTTTAGAGTACTGAAAGAAAAAAAGTCAATGTTGAATACTGCACTTAGAAGAAAATATGTTCTAGAATGAATACTCAGTAAAGTGTTATTAATACATATAAAAGCTACAAGAAGTCATCACCACCAGAACCACACTACAGTTCATGTCAAAGAACTTTGGACAGAAGAAAAATGAAACTAGATGCAAAGATGACTCTATTTTTTTAAAAAGGAAAATGTTAACTACTTAAGCAAATAATAAAATCACTTTTATTATTTAAATATTATTAAAAGATAATTTATGGAGGGTCGGAAAGATGACAACCAAGCCAGTCAGATTATGAGAGTCCCAGTGTGAGTGAGTAAGTGAGGTAAGGAAAATTTTGTGTGCATGCTGGTGAGTGAGTGGGCGTGTGAGTGGCTGACTGAGTGAGGGCTAGGGAGTTAGCAGCCAGGACTCCCTGTACAGTAGCTGGTGCTGCAGCTGCTCAGTTTGGACCCTAGCAATTCCTGGGATGCAGAAGCTGAGCGTAATTTTTTTGTTTGTTTGTTTGTTTTAAATCAACAAAACCCCTCCTGGGAAGAAAATGCTTGGAGAGACTGACTAAGTAAGGGCTCATGAGGAAGTGACCAGGACCTTGGTGCAACAGTTGTTACTGCAGCTTCTCTGCTTGGTCCCTGGCTCATCCCAGGTCACAGAAGATGAGCAACATTTTTTTTTTAACCAGACAAAAGTTTTCCTGTGAAGAAGCAGCAGGGAAAGACTATCACCCTAGGCTCTGCCTCATCACTACAGCATGAGAGACTGCCAGCTCCAGGCTTTGCCTCACCACTTCAGCACCTGGCTGGGCACTGGCAGCTGGGGCTGTGGAGGGAGTCCAGAGGCAGAGTCCCACAGAAGAGGACAAGAGAGGCACCCCACCACCATCTTGAAGACAGGGCAGGAAAGTGCTCTGAAGTGCTCACCACAGAGCAACAGACCTAATCTCTGTGACTGGCAGATCAACTACTCAGAGATTGATCATGACCCAGAGGGAATATCCTGAAAGCACAAACTTTGGAGGGACCTGATGAGTTCTGAGTCCCAGTTGCCCCACACCCTGCTCTGATCCAGCCACAGGACAAAGGGTGTGGCCAAAAAAGGATGAGGAAGGACTTCAAAGAGATCAGCAGTGAGTTCAGGGCTGACCCAAACCCCCTCCTCCCCAGCAATCCTTTGATCATCAGACCCACACAGCTGGGCCACAACTCAAAGGGACAAACCCAGGCAAACCCTTGATGTCAGTCGCAATAGATGAACTCCATTCCAGGAGTACATACTCCATTCCAGGGCATCCCTGGTGAGAGGACATACCTAGGGAAGAGACAATCCCGTACCTCCACACGGGAGGAGATCTGCCTGACCATACAAGAGTGGGAGGGGGACTGCAGCCCCAGTCACCTCCACTGCCCCTCCTCCTTACCTTCAGCCAACAGACACATGCAAAAGTGCTCAGCCTCACATATCATCAGAGAAATGCAAATCAAAACCACATTGAGATACCATCTAACCCCAGTAAGAGTGCACATCATTAAGAAAACAAACAAAAACTGATGCTGGTGAGGATACGGAGGAAAAGGAACGCTTCTACATTGCTGGTGGGGATGCAAACTAGTGCAACCTCTGGAAGACAGTGTGGAGATTTCTGAAAGAACTAGAAGTTCATCTTCCATATGACCCTGCAAATCCCCTATTGGGAATATACCCAGAGGAACTCATATCATTCTACAAAAAAGATACCTGCACGTGTATGTTTGTTGCAGCTCTGTTCACAATAGCAAAAACATGGACCCAACCATGTTGCCCATCAAAGCTGGACAGGATTTTTTAAAAGTGATACATATACATGATGGAATATTATAAAGTCATAAAGGACAAAAATATGGACTTTGCAGCCACTTGGATAGATTTGGAGTCGATCATACTTAGGGATCTATCACAGAAACAAAGAACAGAGTACCATATGTTCTCACTCATAAGTGGACCTTGAACAATTATAATACTATAAGAAAGGGATTGGCAATAGTGGGAAACTGTCAGGGGATGTGGGTGGTATTGGCAGCTGAGAGAAACCGCTAGGGGAGGGAGGAGCATTCCTCATCAACAAGGGTACCTACATAATCAACATTTGTATACCTAACCCTGAATTGTACCCCACATCTTTATAATTTTTAAAAATGGTCTTTGTGTTCAAAGATGGCATGGTTGCAGTGCTTTGACTACTGTGGAAGCTGATGAATGATGCCTAAGGATAGCTTGGGCTAATTCCAGAAAAGGTAAAGGCTACTGTGTGTGGCCAGGGGGCCTCTGCAACTGTGATCTGGAGATCAAGAGATCAGGCCTGATCATCAGGGTGCCCAAGCTCAAATGGAATCACAAATTGGAGAGTTTCAGTGTATTGGGGCATGGAGGGAGGGTGACATGGGGCCAGAAAATGGGATATTGGGTACAACAGAGGGTCACAACTCCAGCCCAGAAGAAGAGTATCAAATGCAGAGAGTAGACTTGGGAACAGGTCATGGACTTATCATTGTAAGCCTAAGTGCCGGACAGAATTTTCCAGTGTTTGACTTCCACCAGGGCCAGGCAGGTGCAGCAAGCTCTACAAGCTTGGTCAGGCAGCTTCAGCTTGGCCTGACAGAGCTTGTAAAAGGAAATATGACATTCATTCCCTAAGGCCTGCTCCAGCATACTGCGAAAGTGCAAGTACAGGGGATGCCCCAAGGCATTAGGATTTAGCCAAAGGATGAATGGACAGGAGACCTGGAGAGCTGCTGAAGGGCTCTCTGTGGGCAGGAGGAAAGGATGCAACTGGGGAAAGAGGTGAGTGCTGGAGGGGCCTGAGAGAGGGAAGCCAGGAGAAGACCAGAGGACTGAAGGTCGCTGCCAGGCCCAGGAGGCCCAGATCCATTTCAAGGTGGGAAAACTTCAGATTGGTGCACACATTTTCCCCTCATGTTTCACATAAAGGCCTCCCTACTAAAATTTGGTTGGAAACTGTCAACCCTGCAGCCTCTGCAGTTCTCATTTTCGCCAGCCACTGTTGACTAAGAACACTAGACCCTGAAACAACCTGGTCCTCATTCTCAAAACTGAGACCCTGGGCATCTGTACCTCATGCTTTCTCTCCCTCTTTATTTTCTACCCCTCCCTTGACCCAGTGGAAGATCCCCGATGCTGGAAAATACCCCACACACCCCAGTCTAACTCACTGGGTCCCTTTAACTGTGCCTGGCCCTCATAAACATCCTTCTCCCTCTGGAATGGATTGATCTCTACCCAGACCACATTTCCCCAGGCTGCTTTTCATTCCCCACTCCCCCAGTTTCCACACTCCCCCTCACTCAAGGTCAGATCTCCCAGGAACTTAACCCAGTGCTCAGAGGTCCACAAGAAGCCCCTCACAAACAACACATCCAAGAGGGTAGATTCTGTGTCGACTTCCTGTGTCCTGTTTGTGGACCTTGTTTCTAGATTTTCCTGCATTCTGCAGCTTCTTGGCTCTCACACACAAGTCTTAAAACTGAACCAAGCCAGGCCCGGTGGCTCAGCCTGTAATCCCGCGCCTTGGGAGGCTGGGGTGAGTGGATTGCCTGAGCCCGCGGGTTCGAGACCCGCCTGGGCAGGCGAAACCTCATCTCTACAATAAATCAAAAAAAT
>CAUYQG010089590.1:0-15512 GCA_963574415.1 Tarsius wallacei
ATGCACGCACACACACAAACACATATACACAAAGTGGGTAAGAAAGGAGAATAATAGAATATCTTTTTTAAAAAGCCCTCACAGAGGAAATTGTTAATTAAGAAACATTTATTGTGGTACATACACATGATGGAATATTACATAGCATAAAAAAACAAAATTATGAACTTTGCAACAACTTGGATGGATTTAGAGTCTATAATACTCAGTGTTTTATCACAGAAACAAAAAACTGAATACCACATATTCTCACTCATAAGCAGACCCTGAACATTTACTATACTACCATAAGAAAAGGGATTGGCTGTAGCCGGAAACTGCCGGGATGGGGGAAGCGGGGGACACAATACCAATAAGGGTACCTGATCTCAAACCAGGCAAAGTGGGAACCAAAGGGAGGCCCATACTTTAGCTGCACAATGATCACTTGTATACCTAATCCTGAATTGTGCCCCATATCTTTACAGTATATATTTAAAATGCGTAAATGGCCATATTTTTTTAAATGGCCATATTTTGCTTAATGTCTACTGAAAATGATGATTAAACATCACACTATATGCCAACCATAATAAACCATTATGGATGAAAAAAGGCATCTTGAATACACCTCAATGGACTGGAGTAAGATACCCCACGTAATAACTCCATTGACTTGCACATATTAAGTATGTGCTAATTATTTGTTGAATGAGGCAATCATCAAAAAAGGATTAATGTTCTGTGTGATGTGATTGTGATTTTTTAATTGTATTTTAATTCTTCGGAAATTGATCATCTATAATGATACATCTAATGAATCTTTGAACAAGAAACAAACATCTTAATATGATCTTTTTTAAATGACTGAGACATTTCAAGATTTTGTACAGCCCCAGGGTAATCACCACAAACACCAATTATCATCGTGAATATCATTAAGGAGGAGTCTGATTGGCAAAACACCAGATAATAGAGTTCAACTGAGCCCAGGGTAACTGGAAAAACAGTGACTTCCTTTCAAAGAACCACCTGTATTATGTTCCTATGCCTTTTTCACTAGGCATTTATTCATACGAGAAATGTTTATTTATTTATTTATTTATTTTTTGAGTTGGAGTCTCACTCAGTTGCCCAGACTGGAGTTCAGTGGCAGCTCCCGGCCACTGCAGCCTCAACCTGCTGGGCCCCGGTGATCCTGCCACCTCAGCCTTCCAAGTAGCTGGAACCACAGGCGTGCGCTACCACGCCCAGCTGATTTTTTGATTTATTGTGGAGATGAGGTCTCGCCAAGTTGCCCAGGTGGGTCTCGAACCCGCGGGCTCAGGCAATCCACTCACCTCAGCCTCCCAAAGGTGCGGGATTACAGGCTGAGCCACCAAGCCTGGCTCAAGAAAAATGTTTATTAAGCAATTAATATGTGACCTAGGGAATAACAAGACAAATGAGGCCCCTGTCTTAGAGCACTTTATAATTTAATGAAAGAGATTAAACAATCACATGAGTCCCCATAGGAGGTAGTAGGAGCTGATTCGAATGTCTGGCAAGATTGGAGGATGACCAGGTCAGAGGCCATGAGAAGGGAGGTTTAAGAGAGCAAATCAGCTGATGGTAGGAGGCATGAATGCTCATTAAAACCATTTGAAGAGGAAAGTGACCTAATCAAAACGGTGCTTGCTGTGTAGAGCAGACACACACCAGAATACCAGTTAGAGACTATTGGAAAAGTCTAAGAATGGGGTCCGTAGAGGACAATTGTGGCAAGTGTCCAATGAAGAGCGGATGCTAGAAATACCATAGTGAAAAAAAATCCACAGAATTTCATGACAGCATGTCTCCGAAAGTTGACGGGGGGAAGTCAGGTAAACAGAAAAAGGAGCTAATTAGGAAGGGAAGATGATGAAGACTTCCCTTCAGACTTATCTGGTTAGATAGACATCCAACAAGCAACATCTTCCATGAATGCGCTGAGCAATTCACACTGTTTGCAAAGTCGTTTTATTAGGATATTGTCTTTGTGCAACCCGTATCCAGACATAAAACACTCATTTGTCACTTATATTCCAAAACATTTTGAATAAAGCTATGAATTTCTTGACTAATATAATATTCTTAAAGGCTTTCAAAAGTAGCAGAGCAATCATCTTTTTTATAAATCAGACATGTACTTTTTCCCCTTCTTTTTTTTTTTTTGAGTTGGAGTCTCACTCTGTTGCCCAGACTGGAGTGCAGTGGCTGCTCCTGGCCACCGCAGCCTCTACCTGCTGGGCTCCGGCGATCCTTCCGCCTCAGCCTTCCAAGTAGCTGGAACTACAGGCGCGCACTACCACGCCCGGGTAATTTTTTTTTTTGATTTATTGTAGAGATGAGGTCTCGCTTGCCCAGGTGGGTCTCGAACCCGCCGGCTCAGGCAATCCACTCACCTCAGCCTCCCAAAGGCGCGGGATTACAGGCTGAGCCACCAAGCCCAGCTTTTTTCCCCTTCTTTAACAGAGTCATGGTGATGAGGGTGATATCGTCAGGCTTTTAGGCTTATGCCGAAGAAAACTAGATTCAGCGGGCATCATGTGAACAGTCATGAACAAGGATAAGCCTGAACTGGCACACTGTGTAGACTTGTGCTTCACTGGTACACGGTGTAGACTTATGTCTTCAAGGGCTGAAGATACGACCAAGATGATAGAGACTGTATTTTGCAGTTATACCTTCGCTGAGTTGGTAAGAGCCCCATGGCTTGCTTTATAAGCACAATAATATTTCATGGCTTCTTCCCTCCTTTTTTTTTTTTTTAAATCTCTTTAGAGATCGCACAAGCGGATTCAGCATGAGAGAAAACCAGATAATAATAACTTACATCTGGACAACGCTTTGACGCTTACAAACCACTTTCTTACATGCCATTCACACACTTCAGCTTCCAAAGGTGGGTGCACTAGAGATGCAAGCACAGAAAAGAAGTGGCAATGAATCCACCCTTTAGGTGGGAAAGAGTAGGTGTAGACCAGGCTCAGAAGAGTTTGTTCCAGAACCATTATTTTTTTCAGACTTCCAACTGCCCAACCCAGCAATTTCCCTTCAAGACTGGCTATATTTTCTTTTCATTCCTCATGTATCTTTTTTTTTGAGTTGGAGTCTTACTCTGTCGCCCAGGATGGAGTGTGTCACTTCCACCCCACCGTCGACCTACTGGGCTCTAGTGATCCTTCCTCCTCAACCTTTCAAGTAGCCAGAACTACAGGTGCACTCTACCATGCCCAGCTAATTTTATTTTATTTGTTATAGAGATGAAGCCTCGCCAAGTTGCCCGGGCTGGTCTCGAACCCGCAGGCCCAGGCAATCCACTCACCTCAGCCTCCCAAAGTGCTGGGATTACAGGCTGAGCCACGGAGCCTGGCCTATGTGTATCCTTAAGATACATTCTTAGTGATAGGAAGAAGTTACAATAAATTTAAAATATTTATGTCTCAGAATTCGCTCCGGTCTATGTTATCAGTAAACATACACATTATATTATGTGGTTATAACATGAATCCATTTTTCATTCTGTTTTTATCATCTCATACCGAGTATATGTCACCAGATGTTTTAATATATAGGATGTTTAGCCAGGCTCGGTGGCTCAGCCTGTAATCCCGCGCCTTTGGCAGGTTGAGGTGAGTGGATTGCCTGAGCCCGCGGGTTCGAGACCCGCCTCAGCAACTTGGTGAGACCTCATCTCTATAATAAATCAAAAATTAGCCGGGCGTGGTAGCGCGTTCCTGTAGTTTCAGCTACTTGGAAGGCTGAGGAGGAAGATGACCGGAGCCCAGCAGGTTGAGGCTGCGGTGGTCGGGAGCGGCCACTGCACTCCAGTCTGGGTGACAGTGAGACTCCAACTCAAAATATATATATATGTATATATATAGGATATTTGTAGCATAAGGCTCTTGATTTATTGACTCTTCTAACATGTTAAAAAGAAAAAGAAAAAAGCAGATAATGTCTTTTTTTTCATGATTTTTAAATTGAAACTAACTTTAATTTTTAAAAGTATAGTCATTTAGATTTTGAAGTTTGTTTTTGTTGTTGTTGCTTTAACGTCATCTGTATCTAAAAGTCTGTTTTAAAAAAAGACATTTAAGGTGAGAATGTGTTTGTGGTTAGAACATGACATCTTAAGATTTCATGACCGCCTTATATCGGCTGTTTGCCATCCATGACACCTACTGCATTCTGGCCCTTTTTACCATTTCAATGAAAAAAGACTACTACCTGTCATTCTTTTCTCTCTGTTTTTTGCCATCTCCATTAGAACAAACGATATCCTTCAATCAACCATAGAGGGCCCTCAGCCCCTTGCTACTCAGTGTGTGGTCCACAGAACGACAGCATCGTGGGCATTCTTGGGAGGTGGTTAGTAGTCATGCAATATCCCAGGCCCACCCAGACCAAAAGAATCAGAATCAGCACTTGGCCAAGTGTGATTTCTCAATTTCAGCATCCCATTTTCATCACCTGGGAGCTGAATTCCCCCCTCTCCAAAACTAACTTACTTGGTCTGGGGAGTTTTAAAAGCTCCCAGGTGATTCTAAAACGTAACTACGGTTGAAACCTACTGGTCTTGATGAATTCCCTCTTTTTATAGACAAGAACAGTGAGGCCCAGTGGGTTAGGTGACCTGCTCCAGGTTATAAATCACATGTGCATGTAGAACTAGAAAAATGGAAGATCCCTATCCAGTTTGGAGCCTCTGCCATGCTGAGATCCTGCTCCTTGTAAAACCAGGGGCCTCCATTCCCAGGCTTGAGAGTTGGCATATCCCTAACATTTTCTTCCCCCGTTCCCCTTTCTCCTCGTGGCTATGCCCTGACTTTCTGGACACATTTGAGTGCTCTCCTGAGGTTTTGTCTACACTCTGCTTTCCTCTCCTCCTCCACTGCCCTCACAAGCCTGAAGTCACCCTCAGCCTTTTCAGCCTCTTTGTAAATGCCTCTCCTAATCTCCTGAATGATGACTCTCTGAGCATGTCCAATGGCTTAGCTCTCCTTCAACACAGACCTCCTGAGACACATTGGAAATGCTTTACCTCCAAGCTCTTGAATTCTGACATTCCCGTTTCTGGCTGGACTCCCTGTGTTTGTTTTCTTCTTTCTTGCACTCACTGGATCGGATCTTACTACATTCTTCCACATGGCCCCATGGCTCTCAATGAACAGGCTGTCAAAATCACTCAGGAGGTCCTCTTACCAAGCCACAGGTGCTGCTGCAATCTCCCCCAAGGGTGCTTCGAAAGAGTGGAAGGTCCCTTCATCTGCATGTGTGACCTGCATGTGGACAGAGCACCCCAAGGCACCCAGATGTGGAGACGCTTTGCACTCAGGGGTTTTCCCCAAGGCTGGGAGCCCTTCACCTGCTTTCTGGCTTCCCTTGTGTCCTTCTTCCTCTCTGAGTGAACCATGGCAGCCATAGCCCTGGAACTGCTGGTTTTTGTCAATCTGATGGTCTGAGTAACACCCACTGTGTTTATTTTAGTGGATTGTAAGGTCCATGACAGCACCGATAACATAAGGACATTTAAATTGGTACCAACTGGCTGATTGTGGTGGCTTTTGCCTGTCATCCCAGCATTTTGGGAGACCAAGGCAAGAAGACTGGGGTTTGAGACCAGCCGGGGCAACATGGCGAGACCTCATCTCTAGAGTTAATAGAAAAATTAGCAGGACATGGTGGTGTGAGCCTGTAGTTCCACCTACTTGGAAGGCTGAGGCGGAAGGATTATCTAAGACCAGGAGGCTGAGGCTGTGGTAGCCATGATCCATGCTACTACACTCCAGCCTGGGAGACAGAGTGAGACCCCAACTCAAAAAATGAAAAATAAAAATAAATGGTACCAATTTAGAATAAAGGCTTGTTCATTTTTCATCTTGTTGTCTTTTACTAATACAATATTTCCACCTGACCCATCAATCCTTGTCTAATATCTTCATTTTATGCCTCTCTGGTTTGCCACTACTGACCTCTGTTGATTGGAATATTGTATTTTGAAGCCTTGAGGCTACTTACCAAAGACTCATAGTACTCATAATTTAAAGAGGGAAAAAATAATTGTAAAATCGCCATGTCTTAAATGGAACAACATGACCTTGAAACATTATAGAACTTGCCATCTAGTACCTTGGATACAATTAGCTGAAGCTTTGACTCACATGCAGTTGGGGATCGAAACAAGCTGAAATGCTTTAGGCAATATTTATGCTCAAGGCCACAGTTAGACAACAACTGCTACAATATTGAAAGGAAACCAAACTTTACAAACTGATCAATTGAGATTCTAAACAGAAAAAAAGGTCAGCCTAGTCTGGCAATTTATTAAGAGGCAGTGTTTCAGTTGAAAATAATTTGTACAAAATAAATAAGGTCACTTAACAGTAATTAGTCTTACCATGAAATAAACATACTGAAAAAATTATACTAAAATCAGAAATTCTACCAAAGATTTCTGAGCCATACAAAAAATTAGTTAATGAGCCTTCAATTATTTACCAGCTAAATAACAAATATAAATTTTAATGTTTTGTCTGTGTCATTAGGTTGTTTTAAAGAGCAGATGGTACAACATACTGATATAGAAATATCTTCTGCCAAATTATCTTCAGAATTCTACCAAGCCAACATTTTAAAAATTGAATCAAAAAAAAAATTTAGTATTATTAAGTAAATGTGGGTTTTTAAAAATACTTTCATTTTACCAAGGACATTCTATGAAAATGTATATTCAAAGTCACTCATAAACTAACTAGAGGGCTTCAGGGTGAACCATTTTGGCTGTAATAATCCCTGGTTTTACACAATTGAACTCCAAATATCTGATTAACAAGAAATCACATGCACATTAAGAGTAAGTGGTATTAGTCTAAAAAAATAACATCTGGGGTAGATACATTATTTGTTGAATACTTCCTATGTTCGGCACTGTGCTGAGACAGACATTATCACTGATTCCCATTTTAAAGATGAGGAAACTGACTCTCGGCAAGGGTTGAATTACCCAAAAGAACACAACTGTGGGGTCATTTTGAACTCTTTTGCCTTTTCCCACACCTTTCTATCTTGATTAATATGTAGATTGGAATGTTTTTCTTCTCTAATCTATTGTTTTTTTTTTTTTTTAAAGTCTAGAATACTAGTCACCAAGTCCTTTCCAGTGTGCAGAAATCATGTCATGAAAGGGGATTTCACCAGATTTTGGGTGTCCTATCACAGTCATTAAGGGCATTTCCACCATTTGTGCAAGGTTCCTTATGGTGGTTTTTCTTGACCTCTTTTTCCTTGCTATCAAACAATGGGCGTTTAACTCAAAGGTATAAAATTAAAATGTTCCAGGAAATGTCCTACAACCAACAAAACTCCAACAATATTTAGCAGTTATAAAAATGGAACAACGCAATGGATCTGAGGAACAAGCTAGAAAACTATAAGTATTTGGAGGTGATATAAAGGGTTCCTCTAGAGTATTGTTTTTATTTATAGATAGAGAACTTAGACTGAGATGGCAAGATTACTGATTAGTTGAGCGACAGTGTGAATAATCGAGATAAAAAAGGTATAATCATCTCATTTAGTTATTGGTCTAGAGGAGATAACTTGGGACAACAGTTAAGTTTTACTGCCTTGCTATCTAGAAAGACGGGTTATCAAAGGCTAGTGTATACCAACTTCTCATTTCTTCCTCTGAATACATAGGTTTGAGATGTGGCATTCAACACATCTTCATTTCTGGTTGGTCGTTGATCCCTTTGAAATTAGTCTCTGGACAGAGGTGATGTTCATTCTGTTTATTCATTTATTCCATCATACATTCCTACATTTATTCAATTAATCAACATTTATTGAACAATATGAAAGACTCTGTGCAAAACATAGGGAAAAAATGCAGCAGACAAGACACGACTTCTGCCTTCCCATGTAGACCCGAGGCCCTTGTGTCCAGGATGGTGATCATTATCACTCAAAGTAACATTTTTCTTCCCAGGCAGAAATTTCCAGCAGCATTGCTCAATATGAGATATTAAATGGAAAGTCTATACGACAACATAATTACTCTATTAATTCAGAAAAGGACAATTTGAATGAGAGAAAAGGCAAAATTTACAGAATATGTAAAAGGAAAAGCAGTTTAATTCTACCTGAATTACTACAATATTCAGAATGAGGTTGCCAGTATTCTTCCTTCCACATGGATATTTTTAAAATATTGGTTTTAATTAGTAGTTTAGCTTAATTGTAACTTTACATGTCAATTATTCCTATGAATTATAGAGCTTCAAAGATCCTTGAATAAAACAGTATTCTTCTAATTTATTAAATATTTCAGAAATCTTAATTATGCTATTCATTTACTTGGAAGAGCAACCCTTTCCTTATAGATGTGTGCTGTCTAATATGGTAGCTATTAACTGCATGGGGCTACGGAGCACTTTACAGTGAGAATATTGCAAATTGAGCACACAACGTGCTGTTCATGTAACACACACACACACCAGATTTCTAAGACTTAGTACCAAAACAGTGTGTAAAATAGTTCAATAATTTTTATTTCCTTTACATTTTGAAATTATAATATTTTGGATATATTGGAAACATATATTATTAAACTTTATCTCTTGAATACATTTTTAAATATAACTACTAGAAAATTTAAAATTACATATGTGGCTTGCATTATATCTCTGTTGGACAGTGCTGTTCTACATAAAATAAAAAAATGCTTCTGAGGGTTTAATAAATTCTAATTATTGTCTGTGGAAGACAAAAACAAAATGACAAATGTCCCTAATGAATCTGCAAAACTATCCTTCCCAACGAGGGGAAAAACGAACTGAAGATAATTACAAAGAGGCCACCTGGGATCATAGGAATGAACTGTGAATGCAGGATAGAATCAAGCAAGTAGGAAACAGTCAACAGACCCCTCAGGGACCACAAGTTTACTACTTAATGTCCCTGTAGAGTTGGCCCCAGAATAATAAGAGAGGCAGGAACGGTCTCTAAAATAAATATGTATCTTTTTAAAAACAACAGAATTTATGAGAGTAAAGCATCAAAGATGAGGACCAGAGTAGAAAGAATGCAGTGCTCTGAGAAGCAGATTAAGATATGAGTGGGTTCCACCCCACTGGACCTGAAAGTCCTTGCTTCCAGCCCTACTCTGCCTGTCCCAGAATGATCTAGGAAGTACCCTCCCACCTTTCATTCAGCCCTGGGCCACCTCCTCTGAGGATCTACCAAGACTCAAAGTTAGGATGAGGCTCTCACTACCATAAAGTTGGATGGTTTGGGGATGACACTTCTTTTCAGGGCTTTGGCTTCTCTGTTTTGTCCCTTCCAGCTCTTCTCTGACTCACTGTGTCAGGGTCTGAAATTCTGTCAGCTCAACCACGTGGTCTAGCCTGTGGCACCCTTGCCCGCCCCTGCCACCTTCCAGCCTGGCAGTTCACGCCTCTTGCAATCACACCCTTTTCTTTACCACCCCACCACATCTTACATGGTTCAGTCAACTCCACACATTTTTAATTTTAAAAAGTAGCTAGCAACCACTCATCTGATTGTGAAAGAAAGCAAAGTTGCAGGCAGATTTATTATAATACTTTATCAAGGAGCAGAATTACTCCTCTCGACACTCAAGGAAATTAAAGTAAATGTAGCAGTAAGAAAATCATTTTTAAACAATATTCATTCCTTAACAATAATTAATAAGAAACTAACAAATAAGAATAGTTAATAAGTTGTGATACATTCATATAGTGGAATCGCCTACAATTATTAAAAATCATGCTTTTGAAGACTAATGACAAAAGAAAGTTATACAATAAAAATTAGTAAGGATACATAAGTATATACAACATGATCTGACTCTATGTAGAATAAAATATATAGGAAGTGTTAATAGTGGCTACCTCTGGGTTGTGAGATTATAGATAATTTTAATTATTCTTTACATATAGTTTCTGTTTTTAAAATTTTTTATGATAATAATATATTACTCTTATAATTAGAAATATATACATAAAATAAAGTATTGATTATCTAGTGTCCAATTTTAATAAGTCAAAATTTCAAAAGTATACCACCAAAAGCTTATCTTTCATGAAAAAAAATCATGTCATCTCTATAGATAATATATTATCCAGTGCAGTATTTTATTATACACTATGACCCTGTCAGGCAGATTAGTAATGCCTGCTATGACATGGGTTTATCTTGCCCAATACGATATTGACTTATCTATAAAACAGCTCCAGTGTAACAGAGACTTTCTTGTCTGAAAGTCAGCAAGACTTATTTAAGGGACATTAAAGGATAAGCCCTAATTAGCCCTTTCTAGAAATCAGTAGTATGTTTCAGTGTAAAAGTTCAAGGCAAAACTAGTTCATAGCTACTTTCACAGAAGTAGCTGCAAAAACACGAAATGGACCTCAGTGATCACAAAAACAAATCTTCCAAAGTTTATTCAGACTAGATTCCTTTTGAACCTTCTAGGAAGGTTCATAACTATCAATTCAAAGAAATTACAGCACATCTAAAGAACAGAAAATGGTGTCACTCATCATAGAATGAGTTGCTATTTCGTCTTTACTCTCTCAGGAAAGGTCATTTCATTTATCCCACCCAAGGTCTGTCAAAAAGAGAAGGGTGTATAATCAAATTAATCACAATTTGCTTACAATAAATCATTTTTCCTCCTTTCCTCCACCTACAGCCACTGAAGTACGCTGCAATTCACAATCGTTTTATGCTTCCTGAATAGCTCAGCATCTCACGATTCATGTTTATTTTTTGGCAAATGTTTATGAAAAGTCTTCTATGTGCAAGGTCCCAAACAAGGCACCAGTGAGACAAAGCTCTCAATGACCGGGATTTATAGAGTGCCTCAAAAGTCATATAAAACATAGAGTTCCATAATTTTCTAAGTATGCCATTAACCAGATGCATATTACTATTAATTAACATTAGCTGTATTTGACAGAACCACTGTGTTTAAAAGGAACATTCCAGTCTGGGGCTTTTTGTCATCTCTACTATATCCACCACCTTCTTTTTCATGAGAAATTTGATTTGACAGAGGTACGTTTGTTAGGCATTATCATGGCAGTTGAGAGATGGCTACTTGGAACTTAACTTTATATTCTAACGCTCGCAATCAATACTTCAAGAAAAGCATTACATTTAGGAATGGGCACAGATGAAAATGTTCCTAAACTAGTCATTCAAATTTTTTGTACTGATGTTGTTGCATTGGTTTGATTACCATTTTCACACTTTTCATTACAGTGTGTTACAGAAATTATGGGGCCTGTTGGTTTCTTAATCACCCAAAAGAGGATAAATTCAAGCATTATTTATGTTATTCAACATTTTACAAACACCTCTGCCCTTTTCAAAACCTCTGCCATAGGCCACAAAACATTTTTCTGAAAGTCAGATGTGTGAAATTTACAGTTTCACAACACTGAGGCGTGCAAATGGTTAACAGCAGGCGTGTGCATAATTACTTCAAAACAAATGAACAGGAAAGTGTTCAGGATTATTTGTAGCTTCTTCTGCCTTTCTTCGAGTAGTAAAAAATCAGGGAAAGAGAAATAATAAAAGCCAAAAATAGAAAAGCTATGAAAACCAGTAAAGACTTTCGTGTTTGAAAAAAGCTGCACTCACTACACATGCTGAATTCTTCTGGACAAAATCTCCCCAGGGTTTCAGGGCCCGGGAAACCATTGTTGTCGATAATTTTTCTGTAATGTTTCATGGACGGTTTGGGCTCAAACTGATTTGCAGCATAACGATAAAGGCCAAACTTTGGAGCTGTACGATCGTTAAAAGAATAGACAAAGTATCCACAAAGGTTGACACCATCCAATGTGTAGGCTGTAAAAAACAAGAACAGGAGAGCTGTTATTAAAATATTTAGCCCACAACACATTGCTTTTACATAGTCTTCGTGAAGCTGGGAAATTTTCAATACCATTTAATACGAGGGGGGATCTCCAAAAAACCAGAATTTATTTATAAAAAGTGTGTATTTATTCTTGCATGTTTAAACTTCAGTCACCTTCAAAATATTCATCATTTGATGCAACACACCTATCGACATGTTTTTTCCACTGCTTAACAGTTTTGAACTTATCGATTTTGATGCCTTTTAGTGCTTCTGCTGGTTTTTGTTTCATCTCTTCCACATCGGCAAAATGTCTCCCTTTTTTCATCCAGGGAAACAGGAAAAAGTCACTCCAGGCAAGATTGGGTGAATAGGGAGGGTGGGGCACAGGGGTCATGCCTTTTTTTGTCAAAAACTGCTGAACACTCAGCGCAGTGTGGGCAGGTGAGCTTGTAAATCAGGAAATGGGCAAATGTGCTGAAAGAATCTCCAAAAAAATTTCCCTGAAGCTGAACACAGCCTCATACAACAATGCTAGCTGGTAAACAGATGCCAATGGGTTCCTAGAGCACTCACCTAGTGGGGGAAGCCTGGACTCCAAGGGGCCCACCCTCCAAAAGGCAATTTCATGTTTTTGAGTCCCCGCCCCCCCCAAACATTAAATTTCATCAGAAACAAATGTGAAAACAAATGGCAAATATCAAGACAAATACCAGGCTGTGTTAAACAGTCGGTTTTACAACATTAAATCCACAATGATGTGCTTGGGTTAGGTCTTATGTACATAAAGCAGTTAAGATGCCCTGGAACTATCGGAGATAGAAGACAAGAGAGTCTGTGCTTTTGAAGATCTTGAGTAGGCACCAGAGATTTTCCATTTCCCATAATAACACTGCATTCTGAGGACAATAGCGTGTGTTCATGTCAGGGATGTCATCAGGTATCATGCCCTCTGAAGACAACCTTCAGGAGACGGCTGTTTCAGGGCCTCCTTACCTTTGAGAGCTTCATTTACATAATTCTGCATGTAGTACACTCTCAACTCGTCTTGCTCGGAGTGCAGGTCATCGTCAATCCCATTGGACGTGATGTACACGGGGAGGTCTCCGTACTTGAACTTCAGCCAGTTGAGCACTTTGCGTAACCCCCAGGGCACGACCGCCACCTGGCCTGGAGAGTTGAGCCAGGTGATGTCAGTCATTTCTTGCACTTCTAGGTAATCGTTATATTTTGTTGGGTCTTCTTTTTCCCAATCTACAAGGATGGTGGTGTAATGGCTTAAAGCCAAAAAGTCAAAGGTACCTTGGATAAGTTTTTTTTCATCTTCAGTGAAATAAGGTAGGAGGAAATTGTTTTTTTGGTTCAGCCAGTCCCTCATCACCCGTGGATAATCTCCAGAGCCGAAAATGGGCTCTGCCAGCCAGCCAATGTCGAATTCCAAAACCCTCTCGGCCACTTCTTTGTCCTTTTGGGAGAAGGGACAGGCTGGCTCTATCCAATCAGCCTGCAAGGCGATGGATATTTTCCCCTTCTGAGCACGCCTGAACTTTTCATCATACACACGCCAAGCCAACGCATGGGCCTTCAGAAGGTTGTGCCCGGCACTGTATGTCATGTTCCGTGTGTACGGCTCATTCATCGTGATCCAAAACTTGACGTGGTGACCCAACTCCTTAAAACACAGTGTGGCGTACTCTGCGAAAGCCAGGGAGGTGTGGGGGTTCTCCCAGGCACCCTGCCTGGCCAGGGGACGCGGCAGCCCCTGGTGGAAGGCCGCAGGTTGCCACAGGGCCACCACCGGGGTGATGTTGGCACGCACAAGCTCGCTGGCCACACAGCCATAGTAGTGCAGGACGGTGTGATTCACCTGGGACTGGTTACCCAGAGGGAGGATCATGGTCCAGTCCAGGGAGAAGTGAAAATGTGAAATGTGCATTTCCTGGAGCAAGGCAATCTGGGGTCGGATGGCTGAAAAGTCAACACAATTGGATTTCCTCTTCTTGGTCACAAGCCCGTCCACTTTAATAAGCCTCTTGCTGTGGTGGACATCCCACAGGTAAACATTCTGATCCGTGAACTGAGACAGAGTAGTGTCTACCTGGGAAAGGGGGAGGAAACATTGGCATCACCTGGACGGTTTGGAAGAAGTCATGCAATGCAATTATTTCAACAAAACTAGCAAGTGAGCAAAAATAGAAACTTTTCTGAAAATTTAAACTATTTTTTGCAAATTGTACGTTCTTGAAAAAGAAAACATTCCACCTTTTAGTACGCACATTTGTTTTACCTATAGTTTTTAACCGTCCTTTTAATGTCAAAAAAGGTCTAGGCCAGGCGTGGTGGCTCACGTCTATAATCTCAGCAATTTGGGAGGCCAAGGTGAGACGATTGTCTGAGCCCATGGGTTTGAGATCAACCTGGACAACTTGGCAAGACCTCATCTGTACAGTAAATCAAAAAATTAGCCGGGCATGGTGGCACGTGCCTGTAGTTCCAGCTACTTGGAAGGCTGAGGCGGAAGGAGCACCTGAGCCCAGCAGGTCGAGGCTGTGGTGGCCGTGAGCGTGCCACTGCACTTCAGCCTGGGCGACAGAGTGAGACACCAACTCAAAAAAAAAAGAAGTCTAATGTGTGTGGTCCCTTCAGATTACAAACACAAGTGACACTTGCACACTGTTCATCTGTATTATGCAAGCAGAATATTGTTGGACGTTTTTCTTTTAATATAAGAAATCACTCATGAGATGAGACTTTCAAATTTTAAAAAAACTAGACAAAAAAAGAAAAAGCTTAAAATCTGAGTGAGAGTAAGAAAGTGAAACAATATTTGCAATTACATTCTGCTTCTTAAAATCACATTCTAAATGGAGGTTTGCTGTCGGTGGAAGACAAACCTAACTATATATAACCTTTGCTTTATATTGGCTTTAGGGTCAATGAAGCAATTTAACAAATCCAATCTGACAGATGGTAGAAAGTCTTAGAATGCAGAAGTAAAGAACAATATTGTCATCTCCCAAAGTAGGATTTTTTTTTTGAGTCAAGGTCTTGCTTTTTCACCCAAACAGGAGTGCAGTGGCACAATCACAGCTCACAGCAGCCTCGACCTGGGGTCTCTTGCTCTGCCTCAGCCTCTCAAGTAGCTGGAATTATAGGTGCACACCACCATGCTCTGCTAATTTTTTTATTTTTGTAAAGACAAGGTCTCGTTATGTTGCCCAGGCTAGTCTAAAACTCCTGGGCTCAAGCAATCCTCCTGCCTTGGCCTTCCAGAGTGCTGGGATTACAGGCATAAGCCACCACACCCGTCCCAGAGTAGGATTTTTTGTTTAATGTCTTTTCTCCTTAATTTTATTAATTATTTTTGTGCAATAATAGTGACAATAGTGGTTCTCCATCCTATGATATATCAGCCTCCAAAATGAAAATAGGTGTTTAGGAAAAGTAGGCAAATGATAAAATCGAAAATCACAAAATCCTTCCCCCATCCTCCCTCCCTTCTCATGGTGAGAAGGAAGACTTAAGAGTCCACCTGGAAAACCTTTGACCTAAGGCAAAGTTTGCTCCTCCGAACTAATCCCGTTAGAACAAGTTCCTGGTCTGAAACTTGTATAAAAGAAGT
>CAUYQG010089593.1:0-12799 GCA_963574415.1 Tarsius wallacei
GTTGAGCCACCGAGCCCGGCACGTGCAATGATCATATGGTCCAATAATTACATTCTTAGGCATTTATCCAAGAGAAATGAAAACTTGTATTCACACAAACACTTCCACAAAAATGTTCAGAGCAGCCTTATTCATAATAGCTCAAACTTGAACGATCCAGATGTCCTTCAGTGGGTGAATGTTTAAATGAACTGTGGTCTTTACACACCATGGACTACTACTTAGCAGCAAAAAGGAATGCGCTACGGATACACGCCACAGTCTGAATGACCTCCAGGGAATCATGATAAGCAAAGAACGCCAATCTCAAAAGGCTAGATAACGGGTGATTTCATTGATACCGCATTTTTTGAATAACAAAGGTTTGAGAAATGAAGGACAGATGAGAGGCTGCAAGGGGTTAGGGAGGGCAGAAGACAGGCACGTCAAAAGGGTCACACAGAAACACCAGGATCTTGACAATGTTGAAACTCGTCTATATCTTGTCTGTAGTGGTGGACACACAAACCTACACACGTAACAACCTGTTTTAGAACTAAAAGCACATGAGTGTGCGCACACACGCACACACAAGTTAGTACAAGTGAAACTGGGGACATCTGAATAAAACTGGCAGCTTGTAGCAATGTCGATATCCTGGTTATGACATTGTACTACTGTGAGTGCCACTGGAGTAGCAGACGGTGCCGCTGGAGGAAGCTGGGAAGAGGGTATGCAGGGCGCCTCTGTAGAATTTCGACAACGGCATTTGAATCTACAACTATCCCAATAAAAATTTCCATTAAATGTTTTTAAAGACCATATAATTTATAATCCTATACACGTGAGATGTTCAGAATAGACAAATCCACACAGACACAAAATGGACTAATAGGACAGGACCCGGGGTGGGTGGTAGTGGTAAGGATGGATGTGACTGCTGATGGGTTTGGTGTTTTTCTTTAGGGTGATGAACATGCTCTGCAATTAAATAGCACCCATGGTTGCAAAACGTGGCGACCACCCTAAAAGCTACTGAATAGTTCACTTTAAAAGGATGAATTTTGCACTACGTAAATTTTGACTCAGCCACTCATGACAGTTTGGCTCTAGGCTTGCGAAGGTGGCCCTCAGGAAAGGCAAAGGATAGGACAGAGTTTCTAGACAACTTTCCTCTCTCTCATTTCACCCTATATAGGAGAAACTTTTTCTCTCACTTCTACTCCATTGAGAAAAGGGCTTCCCACACATACACCCTTCGATCCATGGCGATGCACATTTCTCAGCTGTTGTCTTTCCATCTAGTGGCAAACAGAAAATCCAACACAAAGAGCATGTCTTCAAAATGCCATCTGCCTTGTATAGAAAGACAATTGAATCCAAATTAGTTTCCACATTATTCTGCACATTGAATTCTCACTATATACAACAATTGGCAACAATGGATCCAATTCTTGATTCTTGAGCTTAGTTTGGTAAGACTGAAATTTGATCTACGCAGCTTCGAACAATTAAAAAAAAATTAAGAAGTTCTCAAAAGGATTAATAGACATAGCTTTGGTATGTAATCCTCTGACTAATCACATGCAAAATGCATATGCCTAGTATGCCTTTTTTGAACTTTTTAAAATAAGTGCCCTGGAAGAAACGAGAATGTAATCATTATTTTTTATTTTTTATTTTTTTTATTTTATTATGTTATTGTGGGGTACAGTTAGGGGTTAGGCATACAAAAATATTTCGTTCAGGTACCCTAGTAATCATTATTTTGAATTTAGATTACTCCCAACGCATGTATAAACACAGAAGCCACCGCAATATAGCTATAGGTTTGATGATGGCTGTGAGAGGGACTAAATCACTATCATAAAAATTGCAGTGAAATCTCTATCTTTTGCACTGAGCAAACTGAGAGCATGGAGGAAATGAGATTGACTCACGGACGGTAAGAGTTGCATAAGATAGTGGGCTGGTTTTGGAGAGTTCATGTCTCTCTCTCTCTCTGTTTTAAAGATCAAGAATAAAACATAGATTAAGACTGACTATTCCAGAACACCTTAGGTGGTATTAGTACAGACATTCAGGCTCAGAAAGAGTGATGACAACAGGTAACAGTGAAGCAGAAAAAAACACAAAAGACAGGTAGAAATGTGGGTGTCAAAGGAGTTGAATGGAATATTCTACCAGCAGCACTGAGTAATTTTCAGCAGCCAAGACAAGTTTAAGAGGGGAAAAAAAAAGCAAATAAAGAAAACTCATTAAACTACTGGGGCTAGACAGGGTGTAGATCAGAGCGGGGGTGGAGGTGAGACAGGGAGAAAAAGAGAGAGAGAGATTTCAATAGTCTACTTTAGGAGGAAAGAGTATGAAATAGTAAACGCCTCTCTAGGGAAACAAATTTGATGTTTTAAATTGCCAAATACAGACCATATTGTAAGGAATATATTGCCTTGCTATGAAATAGATCTAAACGGTTGTATCTTTTGACTATCAGATTTCTCTTCAAGCTAGTGTCGAATGATTTCTGTCAGATGTGGAAGAGAACTTCAGCCTTTTGCAGTCTACTTTGCAGGGTTTCTCGTGGCTTCTTTGTCTTGTAGAGCCAAGCAAACGTCACATCCTTATGGCGAGAAGTCTTAGGTTTTTATTGCTTATATGAGTCACACATCTCAGGGCAAGTTTGCTGAGATTGGTAATACATTGTGCAACCACTTGACTCATCGGTTTAAAAGCAGCCCTCAAGAAAGGGAATTCCCCACAAAACAGTCCAGAAAAACAGTAGGATAAGCAATGCCTACTCCAGAGTAGATGTGGGAATGCTTAGAAAGGCACCCCAAACACCTTGAAATTAATAGACATTGTGCAGTAAAGAGTAGATGTTTGGAGCCCAAATTGTCTCTATTTCCTGTCAATCTCTCTTGTTGAAATTTCAGTGTTTCCTTCCATCTGGGACCACCTATGTAGATCTTTTATATTCAAAATCTTGCTTGTCTATGTTGAGGTCACAAAAGCCATTTAAAATAATTTAGACTGATATTGTGGGAAACCGATTTATGTGCCTCCTCTCAGTACTTTTAATCCACAGCCAGAGTAAGAAAACATTTAGCCCTGTGTGTCTTATGACTCTGTCGTTACCCAACATAGGGCTTGTTTACTATTTCATACTGTCTTTCCTCCAAAAGTAGACTACTGAAATCTCTCTCTCTCTTTCTCTCCCCGCCTCACCTCCACCCGCTCAGATCTATACCCTGTCTAGCCCCAGTAGTTTAATGAGTTTTCTTTCTTTACTTTTTTTTCCTCTTAAACTTGTCTTGGCTGCTGAAAATTACTCAATGCTGCAGTTTTGAGTAAACAACATGTTTTTGATACTAGGTGAATGTCTTTAGGCAAAAACAATGAAACTGTCTCTTCTCTAGTTTTTGGTAATTTCATTCCTTTTATCTGAGACAATAATATTTTAAATTATGGAAGTGCAGTGGAGGAGGGCAACCACCGAAGAGAAAGACCAAAGTTCTAGTTCTGCCTACTAATTATTTCCGAGTTGCCACCTACCAACGATGTTCTGCATATGCTCTGTCTTCTCACAAATCGCACATTTGCGCCCTCAGCTGAGAAATCCATAACAGAGGTTCTCTCCTTTCAGTTTTCCTAAAAGCTCCACAACAATACTCATCTTACACCTGACAAAACTGAGACTTCCTGAGCAACGTTCAGCTCGCTACCACAAAGTCATGAAACTAGAAAGTGTAGAAATAGAAGTTAAATTTGGAGACAGACCCAGTCAGAAGCCCATGCTCCTTAATTTCATTTCACTGCTTTTCTTCCTAGATGAACGTGTACAAATCACTCAGCTACTCTTGGCTTTATGCAGCCCTGCATCCAAGAAGTATCTCATTGTGTGTGTGTATGTGTGTGTGTGTCTGTGTGTGTGTGTGTGTATGAAATATATACCATTCCTCAGAGATGATTTTGTCTTATCTACTTAACAGAGTTGGTGCAAAAATGAAACATAGCAATGTACATGACACTATTTATAAACAATAAATGCTCAAAACATAGTATATTATTTTTATATTTCATTAGGTAATATATACTATGCATCATATATCATAACTTCACTAAAATATATTGGCCTTTTAGTTGCATTCATAGTTTTGAGAATTTTTTACTAGGGATTTTTACACACCATTGCCAAAATTTTCCATTTGATTAGAGAAGATAATTGAACATGGTACTTTTCCAGAAAGCTAGATGGTTAAGAGAGGTAGATGCATTTCTCTTTCAGAATCACAGCATCATAAGACTGCCTGGAGCAGATGTTATCATCTTCATAACCACAAGGTGACATTGGTAGATAAGAAGGAAGCTAGATCAGGAATAATTCTCATATCTGCTAGTCCTTGGCACGGGTGAGTATAATAGATCAGAGTCCGAAACTCTGAGGAACAAGTAACACCAATGGGCTTGGAACAAAACTAGAGGGACTTGAGGAAATAATAGTGTACCGCTGTTGTAAACAGCTGTTTTAAATGCCAGAGGTAATAGGAAGGTGGTTGTTCTTTCTTTAATCTGGGTGGACCAATCCCAATCGTGATGATTAATTATTATTGTGTCGATACTTTATAGTTGCTACAGAATAACAATAAAATTTAGAAAAATATGTCTTCTCTCAGGAAGCCAGCACAAAGACAAGTACGGGGATACTTCTCATTTCCATAGTCAGTTAAGAAAATCCAGGTAGTGACAGGTAAGGTCTCAGAACACCTCCAGCCTCTTGTATACAGAGTGGCACACCAGATGGACGGAGTTTGTCATTTGTAGCAACTTGGCAACAGTAAATTGTTAAGTATAGGGCATACGACTCAAGCGAATTTATATGCTGACTAGTGGCTGGGATATTAGTGGCCAACTACAGCAATCATATGTATATCTCAGAAAATGTGTGCAGAAACATAGAGTTGAACAGCTGACAGACTTGAGGTCATAAGTAAAATCCATGAAGTACTAAAAACTATGAGTAAACAGAAATCATAAGTGAGCAAAGCCCTGAGATAAAAGTTAATTATAGGAGGGGCAAAGCAGCAGAGGTGTGAAGGGTTGTGGTATCTCCCTGATGTGGAAACCTTGGAATGGGGACCAGTAAACTCCCCACTCTTGAGGGATAACACCATAACCAGGTCACTAGGGCTGATGAATTTTAAAACTTTGTAAGCCTTGTAGAGACCTTTCTCTTTGTTAGTTAGGTGTATTCGTAGGTATTTTATCTTTTTGTGTGTGTGGCTAGTGTGAATAGGATTGAGCTCTTGATTTGGTTCTCAGCTCGAGCATTGTTGGTGTATAAGAATGCTACCAATTTTTTTTTTTACATTTATACTTGTCTATTGAAAACTACTATTTGACCCAGAAATCCCACTACTAGGGATCTACCCATAGGAGGAGAAATCAGCATATTAAAAAAAGATGCTTGTACTCGTATGTTCGTTGCAACACTCTTCGTAATAGCAAAATCATAGAACCAACCTAAGTGCCCACCAACAATGGACAAGGTAAAGAAAACGTGGTATATATACACCATGAAATACTACACAGCTATTAAAAAAAATCATGTCCTTTGCAGTAACATGGATGAAGCTGGAGATCCATCCTAAGTGAACTGACTCAGAAATAGAAAACAAAACACCGTATGTCCTCACTCATATGTGGGAGTTAAATGGTCACAAAATAATAGGCACTGGGGACACCAGTAAGGGGGAAGGAACTGGGGTTCAGAAACTACCTACCGGGCACAATGTTCACGATCTGGACCCAAACCCCACCACTACACAACATGACTGTGTAATGAACATGTGTGTGCACTTCCTTGAATCTAAAATTTAAAAACAAAAAAACTTTTAAAATGTCCATATGCCCCATTCCCGAGGTTTAGCTCTTAAGCCAGGCTCCGGGCTCTGGGAACCTGAAAACACTGGTGCATCTGCTTGTCTTTAAAACCCAGTCCTTCGGATTTTTCTATATTCCAGAATAAAACCCAGATATATGGGCAAAATTCTTAACGTCCTTATTTTCCATGTATCTTTATGATAAATCTCTCATTTATTAGGTCAACTAAGTGAACTTCTGTTCCTAACAACAAAAAGCATATGGTGCACTATTGGAGAAGAATGTTATGACTTTTGCAGTAAGTGTTTATTAAAAAACTAATGAGATAAATGGAAAATGAGAGGAGAGAAAATCTCTTTGCAAGCGGCCAGCCTAACTCAGGATCAGTCCATGACACAAATATTCTTATCTGAGAAGTTTAAACCATTTGTGCCTTCAACCATATAAAGTCCATAACAGGATTCTACGTAATCTTTGGCTGTAATAAGGAGAAACGAGAGTTTTAGAGCTTAGAAATTCGGCGTTTCATCCTGGCCTTTGCAAAAGCAGGCAAATTTGCTTTGCTGACCCTTCGTGTTAAAGATAAAATGGGCTGCCTAGAAAATCATTCTGTGGAAATGAGGCATAGCCCTCGGGGATCAGAGAAGTTGCTCTCCTTCTCTAGAGTTGCTAAAGGCTAGATGCTCTTGACCTATTGCCCTCGTGCATGCCAAATAGGTATAGTAATTTCATTTTCTTGAAAATACTGTTACCAGCCACCAACAGGATAATCTAAGGATAATCTGAACTTCTGACAGAAATGGAATAGCTGTGTGTGTATCCAAAAGTAAAACAGTGATGATTTTCTGCAGACTGAGACGTGAGATGGCCAGTTCCTTCCAACATATGCATGTTAATGACTTAAATTGCTACATATGTAAACATTAATAAGCTCATTTAGTGACCACTGAACTCTGTGTTTTTCTAACACATTTCTTTTCATCCTTGCCCTGAAGATAAACAATTGGGGGGCGGGGAATCCATCATTTAAGTGCAATTAAGCTTAATAATTACTCAAACTTGTCATCTATAAATCATGACCAATAAAACATTTCCAACCAATTGCTCCTTGGTTGAGTCACCAGCTATGCATTTATTATAAAAAAAGAACCACCATTGTGTAAATTAGAACATAATATATCTTTGCGGATACATGACTATGTTTGCTTCTTTCTAATCACATTCCTGAGGAGAGAGAATACAGTATGTGGATGCTACCATTGTAAAGTTGAAAAAAAGGAAAACAAACTGCCCCAAACCCAATATTCTAGTCTTGCGACATGATACCCCCCGCCTCAGTAATTGTATCCTTCATCTCAGAAAGAACAGAATCATTTGTAATGTGGCTCTTTGTTAATCCAGATAGATGAGACCCAGCACAAGCCTTAGATTACACACCTACGAAAATAAAGCTATCCCTATGCACCATTTTTACAAACAGCATTCCTAGTGAGCTTTCTTTTGCCCACTGGGTCAGAGGGTATTGGTGTGTGACATTGGTTATTTAAAAGCCACCACTTGCAGATCATATTCTGAAGATTTCTAGTGATATTTGTAATCCAGAACACAGAGGGTGTTTTCTTACATCTCTACTTCCATATCATCTGAAGAGTGGATCTATGACCTAAGTCTGAACATGTGCGTGTACCTGTGTGTGTGTGCAGGTATAGGCATAAATCCATAAACTCTGCCGAAAATATACTAAAAGCTCATGTCCTTCTCTGGTTATTCAGATATTATACTCAATAAAATAATACAGGTTCATAATCGAACAGCTTAAAAAATACATTCAGACACACATTCCCATTAACTTTCTTGAATGGTTTCGTGAAATACACAAGGAAGATAGTCTAAATCTACAGATGAATAAACTGAGGGTTACCCGTGAGGATGCAAGATAGAAAGTCTGGTCTTAGACCTAGGGCTTCTACATTCTAGGTTAGTGCACATTTCATGGACTTAAGGATCCTTTTAAAGGTCAAACTGTCCTGAATTTAGGTTACCAGTTACCAGGTCTCCTGTTCTAGCCACCTGCAGTGGCTTGTCTTTGGTCTCCTATAAATCAGAGGGTGCTGTTACTGATTCTGTTGGGAACATGAAACAGCTAAATTCACCACTCTTCACATCACTCTTAGTATCCTCCGTACCAGGCCAAAAGTCATCTGTCTTCTCCTCTCAGCTCCTCTATTTCCAAGCTCTGCTTTATCTTTTCTGGCCCTCACTCTTCTGTCTCTCTCCCCATGGGCTCCCTAGAAACTCTGCTCCTTCTCAAATGAGGTTTCCTACATCCTCAAACACGAAGACACTTTTTTCATCTTTACTTAATTCACACCTGCCTTTCCCTCCCAAGGACAACGCTTTCTCTGAAATGTTTTGAAAATAAGAATGAATGCATGATGAATCCAAACTTGACATGTGGAGTGTTTTAATTGGCATCCTTATCATGTAAACAAAATAAAGATTGCATAATGCAAAAAATATCAGTAGTTTGTACGATGCGCATTCGGACTTTCTGACATCAGATTGATCAGAAATTATTATTTGCATTTGGCATATGAGGACACAGGCTAACAAAGATTGCATAACTCAAGCGATGTACAATAGTAGTTAATGGCAGGACTCATCTTTTTTGGCTTCCATCTTTCTATTATTTTTCTTCAGTTACATTGCATGTCTGTCTTCTTTGTCACCATTCTTAGTAGGAGAGTTAAGAAACCTGTTTATCACAAGAACCATCAAATTTTTCTGTTCTTCCCTTAATCAACATCTATTTGTCAATAAATATCTCATTATTAAACAGCTGCATTTTAAAAGTCTATTATACTATATTAAGCAATAGACCAGGGTCGACAAGTTTTTTGGCAAATATTCAAACTGTAAATAATTTAGACTTTGTAGGGACAGATGGTCTCTATCACAATTACTCATCTCAGCCATTGAAGCTCAAAAGCAGCCCTACACTCTGTAACTGAATGGGGAAGACTATGACTAAATAAATATTTGCAAAAACATACTGGTGGCTGAATTTTACCTGTAGACCACAGGTTGCTACCCTGTGCAATAGATTGCTATGGATGGCTAGAAGTGGGGAGAAGGTGGTGGCACAAAGCGTGGAAGATGGGCGTGAAAGAGGCTACAGTTTCTACCACGCTAGTTTGGATAACTGCACATGTTTATAAACAAGGTAAATCTACGTAACAACGTCCTGTCATATAGACCAGACATCCAAGTGAGTGTAAGGGACAGATGGAAAGCTTTGGCTACAAATCAGTACCACAGTGACATCTTTGTGTCAGAGCAGATAGAAATGTACATTTAAATGTTGATTAATTGCCTCCTAAATGCCAGACCCTGGTTAAGGCATTTCTAAAAATAATTTCACTTGTCTTTGTAATAACCCATTAGAGAGAATATTAGCATCTTTATTTTAAAAATGAGAAGCAAAAGCTTGGAGAAATTACATAACGATGCCACCAATAATTGATAGAATTAATATTTAAAATCAGCGCTCATTGCTATTCAAAACCATGTACCTGGCCAGGCACAGGGGCTCAAGCCTGGCCTGTAATCCCAGCACCTTTGGGAGGTCAAGGTGGGAGGATTGCTTGAGTCCAGGAGTTCCAGACCAGCCTGGGCAACATAGCGAGACCTTGTCTCTACCAAAAAATTTTTAAAAACTTTTTCTTTTATTAATTTATTCTTTTGCTATAAGGATGTGGGGTACAACTCAGGGTTAGGTATATAACTATTGATCATGCAGGTACCCTTGCTGATGAGGTATGCCCCTCTCTCCCCTAGCAGTTTCTCTCAACAGCCATTCCCACTCCCCTCACCCCCCCCCCCCGACAGTTTCCCACTACTGCCAATCGCTTTCTTATAGCATTATAATTGTTCAAGGTCACCTTATGAGTGAGAACATATGGAACTCAGTTCTTTGTTTCTGTAATAAAGCACTGAGTATGATCGACTTCAAATCCATCCAAGTTGCTGAAAGGCCATGTATTTGTCCTTCTTTATAGCTGCATAATATTTTTAAAAACTAAAATTCTAAAAACTCCTGATGTGAGCATAAGAATAATTTATCTCGGCCTTTTATTTGAATGTGCTGCCTGATACAAAACTGCTAACTAGAAAAATATGCTCTTTCTTTCCTACCTTCCTCACTCTCACGAGGTACCCCTGTGAAGACGTTACTGCGAACATCTGCCCGGTACAATCAAAGTTCACAGCTTCCTTTGGTTCCTTCCACTGCTCATATCAGAGGGATGAAGTGGGCATCTAATCGTTTGTCTTTGTAACTTCATTTTTTTTTCAAAATAAATACTGAAATACAATGATCAAATGTGGTAGCTAATATTCTACACATTGATACTAGTGATTGGCCAAGTATTTGTTTCATATGAAAAAGCTGAGCTTCCATATACATAACAACGTATTTCCAAAAAGTCGGCACACACTTGAGACAAATCACATTTCAGTGAAATAAGCAGGAGCTTCTTCAAGGGATATCCAATCACGTCTTTAAAGCTGAAAATCTTTCAATCATGCAAGTCATCATCCTTTAATTTACTTGTTATGTTAGAATACATTTTGTATACTGGGGCTTCTCAAAACAAGGGTTTACTTCAAAACTGCTGTGTTTAAATAAAAATACACCAGAGAGGTTAAACACTATTGAAGCTTCTTAACAGGATTATTTTGACTTCCCTGTAAGAATCTGTCATAATTTTGAAGAATATGCCGACAGAAATAAGGTATTGTATTATATTTTCAGAAGAGACGAGTCAAAATCGTAATTTTTAACTTAAGTATTGTGACCTAAGTAGACTAGCCTATAATTCATTGGATAGCAGAGAAACTTGCTGTAATAACACCTGCATTTATATCTGATGACAAGGCACCAACATAAGACAACCCAACTAGGCTGTAGGAATTATTAATTAAGAAGAGCAAGAAACATTTATCTTGTTAATCAGATTGAATTTATTGTTCCTTGGACAAATATGTGAACAAAAAAGAATGGCAGAATTTGTTCTTTTTAAAAACTTGGGTTCAGATGGCACATTGTTATCTAAATGATAATCCCAAATCCTTGATGGTATTAACAAACAAACTTTTAAAAATATAATTGTAAGTTACTGATCCCATGCCAAAAATCTGTCACCGGTGTATAAATTAGCATGAACATATGTTAATGCATAATTCACCATTTGCAACAGGGCTTTGTTGAAAAATGGATGAAAATTAATAAAAGAATCTTTCTAGATTAAGTTGCCCAATAAACAAGTAACCAGAGGCATTCACAACGTAGAATTAATATAGCTTTTGAAATTAGCTTTTGTGCATTTTGTAGAATTGTTATAAGACTTATTTAAACATGTTGATAAACAATTTTGTTTATTACTTTGAATAACAGATGTCTGCATTTAAGAACTAAATGGGAAGGGATTGAGAGGTCATCTAGTTCAAGTTTGCCAGTCTGTAGTCCAAGAGCCCCCTGAATCAGATCCACTTGTGAGCTTACTAAAAACATTCTTCGTCCTAGCACACTTCTAGAATGCCAGAATCAAGATGTCTAATGGGAAGTCTAGAAATCCACATGTTCCCCTAAACAACTCAGCTTCTTGCTATATGTTGTGAAGCTGAGATACAATCATGAAGAATTTGCATATGAAAAACTCAGGACCAACTCATTTGAGGCCACCTAAAAACCAGTGGCAGACCTAGGAATAAAGTCTGTTTTCTTAGTCCTAATTCAGTGTTATTTGCCTACTTTTCAGGGAACAGTAATTAAATGTAAATGATACATGCACTGTGCATAAGAACACATAATCATTTCATATCAAAGTTACCAAAAATAATTATCGAACGAACATATGGATTTAAAATACCCGAAATCTCATGTTATGCTAGCAGTTCACTTAACTTACCCAATAATAACTAGCCAAGGACAGAACCGGATTCCCCGAGGTAGCTATTGATCATTGCTTTCCAACCCTCTCCCCAGCTTGTCTTGTACTAATTAGCTTTTCTATTTCAAGTTTTGCCTCTACTCATAAGACCCAAGTTGACCTAATCAGCAGCCCTTCCTGATCTTGAAGACACAGACAGACCACAACACCATGGCTGAAATCTTGTGAATAACCCACCCATCTGCCTGCTGTCCATCCCCTGAAGTCAGTACCTGCGCCTACCTGTCCCTTTATGATGACGTGGAGTGGACCACCACCCAACCACTTTAATGACTTGCCCCCATCTAGGGGAAATGTTTAAAAGGATTTGCCCTCAAGTAGTCATTCACCATTGCTTTACTAAACTCTGATGTGGCCATGTGCTCTTTAAGCTATGGCCACCGTCATGTTTCCTAAGCTCCGGCCCCCCTCTTGCACCTTAAAGAGGTGAATTTTCTTTCTCTCTTCTCTCTAATTTACTTTCTAAGTAAATACATTTCCTAATCTAACTTCTGTGCAATTCTCTGCATCATTCATGGGGCGCTGGATCACATACCAGACACCCACACCCCCAGCAGGTCTGACCTAACATTCTGGAGGTCTTGCTGGAATAGTGACCTAACAATTGTCGTCAGTGGTAATGGTTAGCACATGCCTACTACAGGTCAGGTCCTGTTTTCATTCTGTGGTGTGAGAATCATCACTCTTATAGACTCCCAATGAATGCCACACCCACCCTCAGCTTTTCCATTAAAACTTGAGAAGAAAGTATTAATTCTCTATTGAGGTGCAATGTTATAAAAGATCTGATCAAGCCGGGCTCGGTGGCTCAGCCTGTAATCCCGCGCCTTGGGAGGCTGAGGTGAGTGGATTGCCTGAGCCCGCGGGTTCGAGACCCGCCTGGGCAAGCGAGACCTCATCTCTACAATAAATCAAAAAATCAGCCGGGC
>CAUYQG010089595.1:0-17980 GCA_963574415.1 Tarsius wallacei
GCGGGTTCGAGACCCGCCTGGGCAAGCGAGACCTCATCTCTACAATAAATCAAAAAATCAGCCGGGTGTGGTAGCGCGCGCCTGTAGTTCCAGCTACTCGGAAGGCTGAGGCGGAAGGATCGCCGGAGCCCAGCAGGTCGAGACTGCGGTGGCCGGGAGCGGCCACTGCACTCCAGTCTGGGCGACAGAGTGAGACTCCAACTCAAAAAAAAAAAAAAAAAGAAAGGACTTTCAAACATAATTATTCCTAAATTTTTAAAAGGATTCTACCACACCCTTACCCTGCTACTCAAATACAGAGTTCCATTAAATTATAGGAGTTGATCACATGTAGAATATTGTCTAGTCTTTTTTATAGAGTACATTTTTACACATAATTGGCTTACTGTATATCATTTTCCTATATTTTATGTTTCCTGGGTTATTACATATTATTTTAATTAAAACTACAGCATGAATATTCCTGGTAGACTGAAAATAATTCAAGCACAATTTGGTACTGGTTGATAACTTACAGCTGTTTTTCAGTACAAAAAAATACACAGCATTATAAGAATACATAATAAATGGATTAGATAATACTGTTTGTAAATTGCATAACATAGCCATTGTGCTTATGTCTGTTTCATGACTCATGAAACAAAAAGGACTAATACATCAAAAATTCCCTTTGTAAGTAGGATGCTTTCAGAGACACACAGATAGGCAATTTTTAACCCAACAACGTCACACACAAATCTAGAACTCCGTTGTGATGAATCAAAAAGATAACCAGAAACGTCAGATTTAACTCTGAGATGTTATTTTAAATAGCACAAAAAAATTTTTTTTAATATAATTTACAGCTGGGCTCGGCTCAGCCTGTAATCCCGCGCTTTGGGAGGCCGAGGTGAATGGACTGACTGAGCCCGCGGGTTCGAGACCTACCCGGGCAACTTGGCGAGACCTTGTCTCTACAGTAAATCAAAAAAATCAGCCAGGCGTGGTAGCACGTGCCTGTAGTTCCAACTACTTGGAAGGCTGAGGTGGAAGGATCACTGGAGCCCAGCAGGTCGAGGCTGCGGTGGCCGGGAGCGGCCACTGCATTCCAGTCTGGGCGACAGAGTGAAACTCCAACTCAAAAAAAAAATAAATAAAATATAATATAATATAATTTACTTTTGTGAGAAAAGAGAATTCCAGAAAAGTATTATATTTAACAAACTTCAGCAGGATTTTGCAGTCTACTACTGATATAATTCCACATATTTTCTAGCCCTAGCTCTTGTTACACTATCAAGCAAAAAAAAGTAGGCAAAACTAGCAAATTTTACCTTTGTTTCTAAATTGACAAAATTCTCTAAGGGTCCCTTCACCCTCAAATCTTCCATTGAAATTCTTCATTTAAGGAAATGGGGTTCCATCAATCTCTTCCAATATTCTGGATCATCCAGACAATTTCCACAAGGCAGATATAATGTACTGTAATTTTTCTACATGTAACATATACACATGTATATACACTTTGGTCTCTAAATTCTACTCTAAGAAAAATTACAATATTTGAGTCAAGGGATTTATTAATTTTTTTTAAGAGGCAGGGATCTTGCTATGTTGTCCAAGCTGGTCTCAAACTCTGGGCCTCAAGCAACCTTCTACCTAAGCCTCCCAAGTAGCTAAGATTACAGGTGTGACCCACCATGCTCAGCATAGGTTTAAAAAAAAAAAACCACTATTTTTTCCCTAAGGAAAAATTGAATAGCAATCCTGTACTTTCACAAAATATTTAGAGAAAATAGGGAAAAAAAACCTGACCTTTTGCCAAACCATGCCCAAAAGATAACTGAAATATAAGACTCAACAAGCACAGCTACACTTGGAATAATTCCCAGTTCAAGGTCATACATATGCTGGAATGCACACATACGTGAGCACATGTTCTCTCTCTCTCTCTCTCTCTCTCTCTCTCTCTCTCTCTCTCTCACTCACGAGGACCATCCAATGAAGTAGACGGTGGTGTAGGGGCAGGCTCCTCTGCACATGGAAAGGCTGCCCTATCTATTTCAGAGAGGGGACAGACCCCCAGCGGCTATCATACAGTTAGTTCTTCAAGTGACTTTGTGACTTATTTTTCACCGCAGTGTTCATTCACAAAAGCAGATTTCACCTGTATAAAACTGGTCATCTTAAAGAAATAAATAATCAAAAATGTGTGTTTCAGAAAATGTCTTATTTCATACAAGCCAAAACATTTTGACGAATACCTTCTCCTTTCATGGTGTTTGATCCATTTGTATAAGATCACCACAAAAGAAACATGTTTGTTATAATCAACACCATGATCTCATTTTTGGTAAACAGCTCCTTGAACTGTTCTCACTGTTAATGAAACTGAGAAACAAAAGGAAACTTCTTAAAATCAGTCATCAGGAAGCAGTACATTAAGGGGCCTTCTTCAATAGGCCATGGTACTGTTCAGTTGACGCTAACATGCTCACTTTGAACTTCTTCTTTTACTATCACTACTGGCCCTACTCACATCAGAACCATTTCCAATACCGTGGCTCACCCTCTCTCACATTCTGCTCCCGACTGTGGGTGACATCTCCTCCCTTAGTCCTGCTAAATTCCTCCCGGTCTCCAGCTCGGCTCCCCCGTGGGGCATCTGCTGCTGCACCTCTCGTCTTTCTAACCCCGCGTAAGCAAGCTCCTGGTCGTTTCCTGGGTGTGCTCAGGGTCAAACTCTGACCCCTCACGCTCAGTCGCCATTCCTCGTGCGGGCATCCAGCCCCAATATGCTGGGCTCAGCCTCCTTTACCAGCATAACCAACTCACACTGTGCAGGACAACACGTGGTTACAAATGTACTGTCATCTCCTCTCATTTTCTAATCCATTTCTACCAGCCATCTCTCCCAGAAAGTTTTTTGTTTTCGTGTGTGTGTGTGTGTGTGTTTTACAGCTGTTGCTGAATAGTTGAAGGAGACAGATCTAAATGAAGAAAAAGTAAAAATACAGAACAAAAGAAATCACACCAAATGGAGATTTCTTAAAATTCTGATGCTTAATCTTACAATCCTGGAGGATTATAAAGGTAAAGCATATTCTAGCTTGTATACTATATATTTTTCTACAAAACACTGACATTTTTTCCAAATTAAAAAAGAGATAAAAATAATCTGTCACATACAGGACTAGAGAATGTTTTTATTTCAAATGTACCATGAATTTAACAAAAGTAAAGCCAGGCATGGTGGCACATGCCTATAGTCCCAGCTATTCGAAGGCTGAGGCTAGAGTATCCCTTGGGCCCAGGAGTTCAAGTCCAGCCTGGGCAACATAGTGAGATCCCTGTCTCTTAAGAGAGAAAAAAATGTAAATAGCCAAAAGAAAGTGATAAAATATTAGATATTAAACTTGTCTTTCTTAAGCAAGATAAAGCAATAAAGCTCCCTACACACACCTGTTTCGTTGCAGACCTCCAGTTGTGAAATTAGCCCCTAGACAGAAATAATAAGGAAAGCTCAGTTTGTGGCTTAACAGTTCTAGAGTGAAAGAACCAGGGAAGAGCTAGTCCCGCTCAGATGGAGAAGAGTTGGGAAGGGGGAAGATTCTTGGACCATAAAAGATTTCAGCCTGAGTCATGTGCTATGGGTGCCACCACAGCCATCCCATCTAGATGCCAGCACGAGGATACCACAGTTTTGGCTTGGCCTCTCCTGAAAGATGAAGACCCACACAGAGGCACGGTGGTTCAGAAGGACTTATGCCCACAGCTTCCCCCACAAGCTACATCCATCCAGAGGAAAAGAGCACACGGTCCATACAAGCACCCTCTTCCCAACCTGAGGTGGGAAAATGGAGACATGAATAAGCTGGAGCCAATTTCTTCATGGCTCACAACACCTAAAGAAATAGTTTTCCATTCTTGCTTAAGTACACGATGCCCCGTCAAAACATGCAGGCAGGATAGGAAGAACGGAAACTGATGGCATATTACTCGAGCCAAATCAGAAGGCTTTCTAGCAACCTGAGGGAGAATAAAACAGAAACAAACAGCAACAAGGGGAAAGTGATTTTACACGTGCATATGTGTGAATAAGCATACAAGCACCCTTAGAGACAAGGAGAAAACACGTGTAGGTGGAAAACTAAATATCAAATACCTGATTCGCCATATTATAATGCAGAAAGAACTCAGAGACTTAATTTAATATTATTAATTACAAAGAATTTACAAATTCTAATAATTTTTTTTTTTTTGAGTTGGAGTCTCACTGCGTCGCCCAGACTAGAGTGCAGTGGCCGCTCCCAGCCACCGCAGCCTCGACCCACTGGGCTCCGGCGATCCTTCCACCTCAGCCTTCCAAGTAGCTGGAGCTACAGGCGCACGCTACCACGCCCGGCTAATTTTTGATTTATTGTAGAGACGAGGTCTCGCCAAGTTGCCCAGGCGGGTCTCGAACCCGCGGGCTCAGGCAATCCACTCACCTCAGCCTCCCAAGGTGCAGGATTACAGGCTGAGCCACCGAGCCCGGCTAAATTCTAATAATTTAAAAGGGACTTTATTAATTGCCTTCATAGAAATTGACATAACCTCAACAAATCACACTTTTCCTTTTTTAAATGTACAAGAATTAAAATGTTCTTCATTAAATAACATACTCTTTAATTTAAACTAACCTACTTTTTGGTCAAAAATTACAACACAAAAGTTCCTTAGTTTATACAACTAGTAAACACATATATATCGTGTTATGGGCTATCCTTTAAAATACAAGACTAATAAAAACAGTTATATTAGTTCCCAAGTATTCAACATGACAAAGCAGTATCCATATCTTACTTAGATGTACAATTAGCTAAAATAAACTACCATCATTTTAATTAGAAATATTACGGTGAGACTATAAATATAATCCTATTAACTTCAGCATGTGTGTCCTCAAAAGAATGCTATAATAAGAAATTTATAAGAACAAAAAAGAGATGAGGAGATTGTGACTCTCAAGCCAGCTTTATTCTAAAGAGCAAGCAAACAGAATGATCTTCACAGCTGCCTCGGAGGCTTACGATAGCAGCATGGTGCTGTCTCTAGAACTAAACTCAGTTTGTTTGGGAAAGCAAGTTTACTAATAGATACACCCAGAAACTGCCTTCAAGAAAATTGTTTTTAGAGATGGGGTCTGGCTGTGTTGCCCAGGGGCAAGCATAGCATGCTTAGTGTCAATCTCCTGGGCTCTATCAATCTTCCTGCCTCAGCCTCCAGAGTGGCTGGAACAATCGGCACACGGCCACCACACTGGCTTGGCTGATGTTGCTTTACTGAAGTATTTCACCCCAGTCACTGGGAAACTTATCCAATAGTAAAGTAGTTTAGATTAAAAGAAGCTAAATCTGCTGAAAATCAAGACACGGGTACCCCGGTTTAAAAAAAAGTAAGTATTTTAGAAGCTCATACTTCTATAAAATGGAAAAAAGAAGAGAGCTCAGACCACTTCTCATCTGGGATGGTGTTAATTATCTGGCAATGTCCCCTTTCTCCCAACTTTGTTTCTAGACCTGTATTTCTCAACTCCCTTCAGCTGCCTCACTAAATCGCCGTACTGTTGTTCATATGACAAACCATTAATAAATAGTGAACCACTATCTTTTTCCTCTCTTTTATACCATGCTATTTTTAAGTGCCGGGTGTTAATAAATCAGTTAAATACCTTCTTGGTTACTCCTTGCCTTCCCCTTCCTGGTCAGTATCAAATACCCCCGTCCCCTCCCATGTAATCCCTCAGTATCCTAGGATTTCCTTTCCAACAACACGATGTTCTGAATCAGAATTTTGGGACTAGGAATTTTAATAAAGTCAGATGAATCTTAACATACACTTCTGAGGCAATATACTTGACTTTGCTTAGCTACTGATTCCCACATTGGACAGCAGGCTCCTTGAGAACAGAGGCCTTTTCATCTGTGTTCCTAGTCTGGACCGGCTTCTTCAGCACTGGCTACTGCCCCACAGCCACCCACTTACGTTTCCAGAAACAGAAAAACAGATGTTCCCTAAGACCAGGATGACCCCAGCATCCGTCAGCCAAAACTAGCTCCCTCCCTATGCTTTCAAGTGATTCTTGAGGTACGCATCAGTTGAGTATTTAATAAAACGTGACTGGTATCAAGGTCTAATTAGATGTAAAGGTGAGTACCCTCAACTAAAGCAGAGGTCGCCTGCAGCCAGGACCAAGTTATTCATCTTCATTCATTCCCACCACCAGATACATGCCTGGAGACATCATAAGCACTCCATAAAATGCAAAACTGTAGGAATCTTCCCAGAACATGTAGTTACATCTCTCTCATGTCAGTATCATATTCCTTTTTATTGTAGTTCTATCATACTAGACAGGCAGTTCCTTGAGAATAAGAACTAAGTCTTCTCAAAAAATGTAAATCTACAAATAAATTTTAAAATTAACATAACACAATTTTAAAGAGGTCAGATGAGAAGTAAGAACACCTGTAACCTCATTCCTGGCACAAGCATTATGAATTGAATTTTCTTCTGTGGATTTCAAGGTTTTTTTATATTTATATTTTATAAACTTATAATCACAAATTACAAATAATACAAACTACTCCTTTTTGTATGTATTTTTTCATACTACTATATATCGTTTTCCCATTTATTTTTATTGGACACATAACCATCCAATGAATGGATTAACTCTAATTTATCTGCCATTTCATGTCACATAACATCGTTCACTTCCACGTTTACCCTACTACAGGTAATAGTTCACACATTAAATTACTGAATTCAAGAGTATGAACAAACATGTGTATTGCCACTGAAGCCCAGTGCCAGCATGCTTTCTGTTTAGAACTGCACCTTCCACGGCCCTCTACGGCAGCAGCGGTTTTGGCAGCACTGTGCATGACTCCGTGTTCTAAACCACACGTCCTAGATTACCAGTGAGGCTGAGCATCTCCCACACACCTGCTCAGGACAGCACTTCCTGCTCCGTGGACAACGTCTTTGGGCTCCGCCCATGCACCCGCCGTCTCGCCATGGCTTCTTACTGCTCAGTCGCCCTCTGCCTGCCTCACCAGGAACACATTTTTCCAGTCTGTCATTTGCCCTTTCGGGAGTCTCTTCTCCCGCTCCTCATCCAACAGCACACTTTTGAAACATTTCAGTTTGCAATTCTGTCTGGTCAAATTGGTTCTTATTTTCTTTATAATTTCCTCTTTTACTTCTAGAAGTCCACCTCCAAATCCATTTTCTCCTAGTTTTAGTTTTCTTTTACATTTAACCCTTAATCCATAAGTAAGGAAAATGGCATCTCTGCATAGCCCCTACAGAACCTATTTCAGCACCTTTCACAAGCTAAGCATTCAAAGATTGCTTAAGTATATACTCTTTATTAAAAGAAAAAATGTAGGAAACGTTAGCCATTGCTGTAATCTTACTAGTTTCTTTACAAACTGGTTAACCAATTTAGATACAAAAGTAAAATATACCCCATAATGAATGAGATGACAATGTTACAGATTTGGTTTGTTTCTTTCTACTGTGGGAATATAAATCATAGGGTTTAAGAAAATCTGGTTTTGTTGGCAAACCAAACTTCAACGTCTGAGGTTAAGTATGTCACAAATTCTTTTTCACACACACAGTCTGCAGAGTCACAAGCTGAATGGTAATAATGTTGCTCATTTTCCCAAGTCCTAGTCTCCAGATCACTGCTACAGTGCTCTATCACTGTGAAGTGAAGAACCACATCATCACTTACAATGCTGTACAATTCAGATGTAGCCACTTCTATTATGATGACATCCTGGTAGTTTTTTAGTCTGTCATCGACTCTTCAAACAGAAAAATATGTATGTATATATGTAATTTATAAATTAAAGCACCAAGTTATCACCTGGTGAAGAGAAGACAGTTTTATTCCTCCAGCTTGAGCAACTGATTTTTGTTGCCGAGAAATAGTCGATTAGGCCAAAAAACCTTCTACAATCAGAAACACAACACATGTGCCCTCTTGGATTATAACACATTTATGGGGAGTACCTGCTAGTATAATCCGTATTGGAAGACCTACAATAATAGTGTTAACGTGACAGCCATGGAAATGAATCTGAGTGGCGAGGTCAGCAGCACGGGCTTTATTTTCCTTTAATGTTATAGTATTTACCTGTGAATGTATGGGTATAGCAAATAACTGCTGGTAACACTACTGTGTCCATGTATTTTGGAAGAGCTCTATCGCCTAATATATAAGTAATCCAGAGAGATTATTAGAACTGTACAATCTTTTGTTTACCTAAAAAACAAAGAAAAATATGTAGAAATATTATTTTCATATAAATCTTATGGTTTGAATACTTCAATTTTAAACATAAGTTAATAATGAATTACTTTACAAATAATTTACTATTACCAAATTTAAAGAGAGACAGCTCCTTTAATAGAAAAAAAAATAGTAGCTACATAGTTTGCACAAAATATCAACTATATCCAAGACTCAATGTTTTTAAAATTACAGAGGTTGGCTTTCTAACTTACTGTCAAAACCAAGATAGGCTGATGAATGTGAAAGTATGACTAATAAACAGTCCAAGTGCGAAAAGAGGCTAACAGAGGCTTCTAATAAGAGACTCTATACAATTAGACCATTAAAGTATAAAATGAAAAGGTGCCCCGAGAATAATCATTCTTTATCTTCTTGAAGGAAGGCCCCTGGAAACCTGCGAAAGCCAAGGGCATCCCTGCAGATTCACACTGCATGCAGACAACTTCAGCCGTCATCTCAGAGGGGTCGTGACCTCCCCGAAGCCGATAACACAGGATGGGTCAAAAACTCCTGCCACAGAGAAGTGGAGAAGAAAGCAGCCATACCAAAAACCTAGACTAATAAAGTTACTGTAATTAAAATGAAATATAACGCCAAGCTTCCTTGCAGCCAAAGCAAAACAGAAGACTCAACAGTCCATAACAATTCTCAATGGCTGATAGAAGGAAGCATGCCAGATTATAAGAAACTTTTCTCTGGAACTAAATTCTTGAAGAATGTATCATGTGAATTCTTATAAACTCTCTCTCATAAGTAACAACATAAGCAACAGTTTTATAGGAGATGAAAAAATATTTTTCATACAATTGCATCTTATAAAAAGTGATAAAATATGAGGGAATTCTACCAAAATATAGGACTAAATACTTTTCTGGTGATCTAGTTTGATATAAAGTTAGAGATGAAGTTATGTCACCACTCTTCAACCTCATGCCCATAAAACAACCTCTGATACAAAATCAGAGACCTGGTCTCAGAACCCTCAAAGCAGCTACTTTCAACAAACTGAAGTGGGCATTCGAAACCATTACGCATGAGACAATAAGGAGGTATAAGAGAATCAAGAGTAAGCACAGAAGACAGGTTAATAGTACAGGAAGTGGAGCAGGCCGCCATCTGTCTAACTGTAACAGCTCTGTGCCTTTGGCAAGTTTCTAATTGTGACTACATTACAGGCACTCACCTGCAACACTGTGGTAACAACAGTCCTCACCCACAGAGTGACCAAGAATTAAGTCAGTTGATATAGACGGAGACTAAAGGGGAAAGACGGCAAGCCCATTAGGGTCAGGGTCTGGCATATAACTTTCAGTTATCATACAATCCTTCAAGAGTGTGTGCTTTTAAAATTCTGAGTTAACAGAGAAGATGCTTTATTTTCGCCATCAGATTTAATTTAAACAACCTGAAATTTTATTAAACTAGACATTTATTTTCAGGGTCCCTGGAACCCCAAACTTTGGCTAATTTAACTGCCCCTATCCTAGCTTAGTCTCTTTGCCTCCTGCTTGCTTTCAGTGGCCAAAACTGTAAAAATGTGGAAAATACCAAGTAGCTTAAATACATACATACATATTTAATGAAAGAGGTTTTTTTAGTAGCTATCTTACTGGATAGTCAGGATGCTTCAGCTCTATTGATCTTGTTAATCCTTAAATCATATACAGTATTGGGCAAAATGACATCTGACTCCAGAGTTAGGTCATAAAGTCACTGAAAAGGCAAAAATTCCACATTCATAATTACCTTGGAACATCTCTTGAATAAGTCAGTAAATAAATATTCCTCAGTAAGGCCCCAATGGCCAGTGTTCCCCTAGTGCTGAGTACCAGATGAAGCTCTGGACCCTTCTGGGAAAGACAAAGCCACCCTCAGGGACGAGCTGTTAGGCTATAAACAGCAACCAAGACGGAAAGAGTTTTTGCCCTCTCTCACGCAAGGACACACTCACTGAATGAAAGAAATGGATGGATGCCTCTCACGAGCACTCTATCTTTCCCTCAAGTATGCCCTCTCCTTTTTGTAAGGGAAGTATATGTACGCAATTAAAATGCAATGCACGTGAGATGTTTTCACTAAAAGTCCTAAAAGTGGTTCTGATGCCATACAAATTTAATGTTTGCATGTTGTTGACTCTATAATATGGCGCATTATTTTTTGAGGTTTCCATAAACAAGGTGTTTTTATGCTAAATTTTGTTCTAAATCTTCAACATCCCACTTGGCTAGCAAACTCAGATTTTTGTAGAACAATTTCAAATTTCACCTGATTCCCTAAACCCTTCCCTCAATCAGGGGTTATAGTGAAAAGTTAAGGTGCCGTATTAGGGAATGAAAAGCAGTGGAACACCAGCAAGGGTATGGCTAATTCTGGCCATGCAGCTTAATGAGTGTTCCAAGGTTCAAAAAACAAAACCAGATGTCTGTCATTAAGATTACCACCTTGGGGCAACCCCTTCGGGTACCCTCCCACTGTGGGAGCTTTTCTGTCCTCTTAATAAATTCTGCTTTCTAAAAAAAAAAGATAACCACCTGATCAAGTCACCTACTGAAATGTGTGAAGCTGGGGTACATCAAGCCAGGATTTTTTTTTTTGATGGAAGAAAAATGTGTTCAGCTACAAACAAATGGGCAACATGATCTATACTTTTGCAATGGTGACAAATGAAGATAAAATTTATAAGAATTGGGAACCAGAGACAAAAAATGCACTTGCTTGGCATATGCAATGGACTCTCTAAAGCTTTATGATAATGAAAATTATTACATGGAAATATTATCCCTTTAAAATGCAAAGTCTAAAGACTTTTATAACTTAGTCTTTAGAGTTACTGTTTGAATACAAAATGGAAAATGGCAAAGGAATTTGCGAGTGACTTTACTCAAGTTATTCTCCTAATGAAGGGGGGAGGGATGGAAGAAGGAGTAACAGAATTATTCTACAAGCTAATTTCTGAGACAGATGCAGTGGAAAGTGCTTTTGCAAATGAGCCTCCAAATTCAGCCCACTGTCAAAGAAATGCCTTTTTCCATACTCTGTGGAAGAATTCTTCCTCTTCACACCCCACTTAAAACACGAATACACTCATAGACGTAAGTGTAATATGTGGGCAGGTTATTTTCTGATTTAAATATCAGATAAGGAATAAGACGAATATAGTACCAGAGCAATCATACAAGCCAGTCTATTTTTATATTTGAGCATTAATAAATTAACAAATTATCAATACATTAGAATAAGAGAATTAATAAATTCTCTTACTTTTTGCATTCTTTGGGAGTTGGCTTTTTGAAAAAATGAAAAAAGAGTTAAAAGTCCAGAAAGTCTCCACTGTGGTTATTCATTCACTTAGTAAGTGACTGAATGCCTACTATATGCCAGGCAGTGATTCACACACTAATTTATTACTGTTATAAGTCTTGGGGAAGATGCATCTATAAATACCTCTATGGTTTAAAAAAGAACAAAATATTTATTAAGTGTTTCATTTTTAATTGACAGTAACCAGGTACTCAAATTCAAAATACAGCACCCATGTTCAACAACCTGTGGTAGACATTTACTGACACCTCCCACTCCTTTTGGAAGGTAACCTTTCAAGTATCTTTCAACCACCTGAATATCCACTCAGTGCCCAGCTCTGGTCTAACAGTTGGGATGAAAGATACACGTGTGTATATATGCACGCGACAGATCCTGAACTCCAAGATACATGAGTGTTTCTTCGTTTTAGAAGTGGGAACAAAACCAACTTTTGGTAGCTCTCCTAAAGGGTTCAAGTTGCTAAAATAACAGATATGAAAGCGCCCTTTAAAACTGTAAAATGCTATTCTAATATAGTACTAAAAAATTTTGCTTGATTACTCTAATAACTTCAATTCTTCATGCTATTATTATAAATGTCAACAGTCCCTTACTTCCTGAATACATTCAAGAACTAAATAAGGTCATAATATTTTATTTTGATAAGTTTAGTTGTAGTATTTAATTAAACATATCAAATACTCTATGCCAATTCAGTTACTTGAAAAAATTATATCCTCCATGAGTGTCTAGTCATTTACAATGATTTATTTAACAGAAAGAAAATGAGATTAAAAGTTAGGATTTGGGCTTTTCATGATTATCAACAATGCAAGCTCTGAGATGCAGTCTTCCCAACTGTAAAATGAGAGTGATAATGGCGCAAAATTTAAATAAATGAGCTATAATATCTACCTCAGATGCGAACTCAGTATTTCCTTTGTATCTTCTCTCAAACAGGGCATAACTTATTTATCAGTTATACACCCTCTTTTACCAGACAAGTAGTGCTCTGTAGGTTTTCATCTCTGCCCTTCCATTTTTTCGTCAATGATTATAATCTCAGTATCTTTCACTATCTTTTTTGTATCTAACATATTTACTACCCACATTTACTAGACCGTAAGAGGCCCAAAAGGTATTGTGATTTCTAAAAGTATTTATACAAAAAGAACACGAAAAAGAGTATCTGAAGTCAGGTTCTTTCCAGAAAATGTGAGGTGAACAAAGCCCTGGGTTTCTGCACAGCACTAGCCCCATTACAATTTTTATTCTGTTAGTAAATAAATCATTGCAATGTATGTTTCTTCAGATCTGATTCGGCAGAAGTCATAAATAAAACGTGTGCCTTTGAGTTTTACCTTTCTAGCACTACCCACTTGCATGAAAGAGCTCAAAGTCTTTCAGAACCAAAGTATACGTAACGTTTCTCCAATACAATCATTCACCCAAGCAAAAGTTCCATTATTTCCTATAATGGTGCAACATAAATGCAAATTAAAATGAGACATTTTAGTTCCTATTATCTGAAAAAATGTAAGCATGTGTTTACAAATTCAAGAACCACCCAATGGAGGCATTATTACAATTGGCCAGCCTTACACATTGCTATACTATTTACTAATCTTCCCTGTATGTTTTCCTCTTTGAAGCATTGTTCTAGTACTCAGCTATAATAAACAAACCTTGTATAGTTAATCATGCTGCTACACTAACAACAAAAAGTTGGCTCTCTTCCACACTGACTGTAAAAACCTTCATTTACGGCACTAAAGAACACAAATACTGAAAAGTCGACTCCAAGAAGAGGCATGTAGCCTGTTAAAAGAATGTGTGTCATAAAGTGGAATTCACACAAACACACTAATCTACCTCTATATACAACTAATGGATGCAAATATGAACTTGCCAACATATGGTGACAACATAATGATTAAAGATCATTTAGCTTTTCCTGGTTACAATTTGTGCATGGGGCATATTCAGCTTTAAAGTTTCTCTTTTTTTTTAACCTAAAATGTTTTAAATTGTTCTCATTTAACAATGTATTTTTTCAAATTAAGCTCAGGGTATGTTTTTCTATCTATAAAATCACACTTAACTGATGATAATAATAAGAGTAAAAGTTGTACAGGTTTTTTTCTGTAGGGTTTTTTTCTTACAGAAAAAACCCCCCGTGGGTTAGATGAAGGAAAAATCATCACGGATGTGCCACTGACAGGCGCAGGCAGCTCAAATACCAAATACGAAGTGTTAAAGGAATGACATGCAGGCTAAAGAAAGTGCCTCCAGCATCATAATTTTCATACAAAAGGTAAAAGATACTGTAGGTCGGCATTAGGTAGAATAAATCTGTTGCATCCTATTACTCTTAAGTATTCTGAAGAATACTTCAGAATAAGCATTTAATACTGGGAAAGTTCCATTATTAAAGCCCTAAGGCCAAGAAAAAGAAACACTAGCCATAGACAACCAATTTCAGATCTTTAAAATATCACAAAGGTACTCAGAAGTTCAATTAGCCAAACCAATGCTTGAGAAAAAGGCTGAAGACTTGCCAAAATGATTACCGAACACCTGGACTAATGGTAGAATACTTTTGGCTGGGCCATGACATTTGTTATTGTTAACACTAAATTATTTTCTTAAACGAAACCATTAAATTTAAAATGAATATATGTTGCCCTTTTGAGAAAATCAGAACATCAAATACAAAATAAAAAATCAGGAAGAAACTATGGGGGAGGCAAGATGTAGAGTAAAGGGCCCACGGTCTGAAGTCTGAGGAGTGTTTTTAGAAAAATCAGACAAGTAGCACCTGCCGTTACAGAACTGCTGGGAACGTAACCGATGGCGCAGGAGGCCTCACACCTAACGCCTGCTCAACAAACGATGATGTTATTAGCATGAGAATCATTTGTCCATATTACTGGCTATTGTGCAGCAGGTGAAGAATTTTGTCCAACAAAAAACCAATCTAGGACAGTGCCCTGTGAAGATTTTCTCTGCCGTTTCCTTTAACTTCAACCATTATTTGATTTCTTTCCATTTCTACTCAGTGGTAACTATTCTCAAGCAAAGCAGTCACGGCATGCTGCAAGAAATTTAGGGACTGTAACTGTTTATTTACCCAATTTATTAGTCTAATGCTATTTAATGGCAATTATTAAATTTTTCTCAGCAGAAAAACTTGTGTTAGTAGAACATACCGTTCCACTTTGCAACACAATTAACCCGATGTCCATCTGCAGAGTGCTCAGAATAAAGTGACTGCCATCCAGAATGTAACGAGTCTGTAACATGGTGAAAGCTTTCATTCCTGTGACATCTGTATTTGTAAGAAGATTGCAGAAACAATTAAAAAACACATCTCCATATATTCAACAAAGTCTTTTTGTTTCCATGTTTTTGGCTTTGCACATTGCTCATGACTATGCTGGAAAATACAAGCGAAAAGGATGCTGTTCCATCTCCCCTAAAGAACAGAGTTCTCTATGAAACAGACCACCACTCACAACAGGCCTTCCCTGACATGAGAATGACATCCAATCGTATTAAAAACAACACTAAGGGCAACCCCTTCCTCCACTATGGGAGCGTTTCTGTTCTCTCAATAAAATCCTGTTTGAAAAAAAAAAAAACACTAAAACCATCAGACCAGAGGAGAGGTATGAATGGAAGGAAAAATGAGTAAGGCTTCTGGGGTGCTAATAATATTCTGTTGCCAATAAAAGTCAATTAAGTGAAATTTATTGAACATGTACTATGTTCCAGGCACTGTTCAAACTAGTGGCATCTTTAGGATATTCATTCTAACGGGAGAGAATACAGAGCACACACGATAATAAATGACAGGAGTAAACGTTACAAGATATTAACTCCTGTGGGAAGAAAATGAGGAAAAAAAAGAGAGCACGTGTTGAAGTGGAGTGATCAGGTGTGGCCTCATGGAGACGACATCCCCACAAAGGGTGATGGGACAAATATGAACTTGTCATATTTTTATGAACTTGCCCAGGTGAGGGGAAAAATCAGGCAGCTATTCAAAAAAGCAATCCACACGGAGGAAACAGCCACCACACAAGCCCGATGGTGCAAGCTTGTCTGGTGTATTTCAGGAACAGGGAAGAGGCCAGTGCAGCTGAAGCAGAGTGATCAAGAGAATGAGGGGGAAGGTCTGAGAGAAAAGGGGGACATGGTGACCTTCACAGGCCACTGTAATGAGAATACAAGGAGCAACATGATCTGACTTTCATTTTAAAAGGATGGTGCTGGCCAGGCGCAGTGGCTCATGTCTGTAATCACAACACTTTGGTAAGCGGAGGCAAGAGGACTGCCTAGGCCCAGGGATTCGAGACTAGACTGGGTAACTTGGCAAGATCTTGTCTCTACAATAAATCAAAACATTAGCTGGGTGTGGTGGCACATGCCTGTCATTCCAGCTACTTGAAAGGCTGAAGTGGAAGGATCGCCTGAGCCCAGCAGACGAAGGCTGTGGTAGCCATGAGCGTGCTACTGTACTCCAGCCTGGGGAACAGAGTGAGACTCCAACTCAACACATTCATCCATCCATCCATCCACACGTACATGAATGGATCGTTCTGGCTGTCATAAGAATAGGAAGGCAGAGAAGGAAGACCTGCTGGGAGGGTGAAGCAATAACTCAGGCAAGCAATGAAGATGGCTTGAACCAAAAGAGTCATGCTTGAGGAAGTGAGAAGTGATTAGACACCATGAATATTTTGAAGGTAAGGTCAAAAGTATTTGCTGACAACGTGAAGTGAGAGAGAAAGAGGAATCAAGGACGACTCCGAGGTTTTTGGCCTAACAGGAAAGATAGGTTTGCTCTAAACTGAAATGGAAAAACTGTGCACGAAGCAGATTTGGGGGGAGGAAAGAGGAGTTCCATTTTGTACTTGTGACTTTTGGAGTGTCTATTAAATAGTCAGATGGAGCTTTGAGTAGGTAGCTACACATAGAGGCTAAATTTTAAATGAAAGGATTTATTTTACAGACAGCTAAACAAAAACAAATATTCAATAATAAAATTAAACCTTACGTAGTAACATCTATTTAACTGTTAATCAACACAATAAATTTTCATTATTACTAAACTTCATTTAGCACATCAATGAAATGCTCCATCATTAAAGGTCACAAATCTCTACAGAAAACTCACTGAATACGAAACTAAAATACTCTTAATGGCATGGTAATTTTCACCCAAGGTAAAAGTGAATGTGTATTCCTTTACAGCAACACACACACACAAAAATGTTTTTAATAAAGAAGTGAATGTGGACAAACAAAATACTTAGGCTATCCAGCAAGCCTAAATAATCACAGCTCAACAATACAAAAGGCTTAATTCACCCTATATCAGGTGTATAATGCCTTGAAGTGAAACTGCCAACAGATCCTGTCAGATTTCATCTGTCACTGCAGACACAGTGAGCCCCGCAGATTCATAATGGCATAAACAGGACTGCTGTGTGCCGCAGACACAAAGCTATTGCGTGACAGGTCTTCTCCCTCAACAAAAATAACTTGATGATTACCATTTATTAAAGATGATATGGTAAAACGAGAACTGAGTATTGAGAGGGCAAATTACACTGTCATCCAGCTATACAGTGCCACACATTATTACCCAAGTTAACTGTTTACCAAATAGAAGGAAAAAAAAGTAACTGGCTAATCCATGAGCACAACTTTAGAATGATATAAATAAAACAATACTGAAGCCCTGTAAGAATTCATAAGCTAAAGAATTAAAACTTATATGAACAAGTAACATGGGGGAACAGGAGGGGCTGTCAATGGAATAAATAAAAAAGGTAGTTACCAGGTAACAACATGTAAATGTTTAGTCAGTTATCCAAACCTTAAGTATTAAGCAATAAGGTATGCAGAGAAATTATTGGGATGCCTATTTTCCAGTCTTTAGTATTTCCAAAACTCAACCTGGCTGTATTAAGACCCATAAAAAGCTGTAACCCAGGATAAGGCTGGCATCATGTGGCAAAAGCCCCACATACCTCAAGAGGTAGAAAACTGGGCAGAAACGGAAAGTGCACTATTAAGACAGGAGTAAGCCGGGCATGGTGGCTCAGCCTGTCATCCCGCGCCTTGGGAGGCTGAGGTGAGTGGATTGCCTGAGCCCGCGGGTTCGAGACCCGCCTGGGCAACTTGGCGAGACCTCATCTTGACAATAAATCAAAAAAAACTAGCCGGGCATGGTAGCACGCGCCTGTAATTCCAGCCACTTGGAAGGCTGAGGCGGAAGGATCGCCGGAGCCCAGCAGGTCGAGGCTGTGGTGGCCGGGAGCGGCCACTGCACTCCACTCT
>CAUYQG010089596.1:0-20052 GCA_963574415.1 Tarsius wallacei
GCGCGCCTGTAGTTCCAGCTACTTGGAAGACTGAGGCGGAAGGATTGCCGGAGCCCAGCAGGTCGAGGCTGCGGTGGCCGGGAGCGGCCACTGCACTCCAGTCTGGGTGACAGAGTGAGACTCCAACTCAAAAAAAAAAAAAGTAGTGGTGACCTGGAAAACAGTAACCTTTATATCTTATTTAACACTGCCCTAGCTGGGCACAGTGGCTCATGCCTGCAATCCCAGAATTTTGGGAAGCAAGCATTTGGGATCACCTGAGGCCAGGAGTTTGAGACCGACCTGAGTAATATAGCAAGATCCCATCTCTAAAGAAAAACGTTAGCTGTATGTAGAGGTGCATAACTATAGTCCCAGTTACTCAGAAGGCTGAGGCAACAGGATAATTTGAGACTAAGAGTGTGAGGCCAGAGTTAGTTATGATAATACCGCTATACTTCAGTCTGGGTAACAAAGAACCCACTGTCCTTCACAAAGTTTAAATTGTTCCTCACAGGTAATAGATGCTCATTAAAATCTTACCGAATTAAATTGAATACATTTTTTAGATTACATGGCAGAAATGGTTAGTTTGTCCTTTCCTGACCTGTCCAGCTCCTTTCAACAGCAGGTAAACTCCCTTCACCCTGAACCCCACTTAGGCCCTAGTTGAAACAGAATATCTGTAAAGGGGTTCCCTCTAGTGAGTGGACAGAGTCTAGCATTTCCTGTTAGTGCCAGTGTGCCTTCCAACATGCCACCTGTCTCACTGTCCACCTCTGTGCAAGCCATTTATGAGTCCTCTGCTATACTGTCCCTTCATGAGCAGTTCAGTCTCCCTGCAGGACATTAGACTGGGCCTAGTTACCTAGTGGGTAAATTGAGGGAGCCTTGTGATCTGACCTATCTTCCTGCCAACACCCTGTGCTGAAATCCGAGCCTAAGTGAACATGAATTATGACATTGTCTGGGGCAATTGCTGACACCCACTCCTATTTTCATAAAACGCTTAACTCTACTATTTATTCTGTGTCTATACTAGCCATGGAGAAGTCCCCTCAGTCATTGTCACTAGGTATCATCCACCATTCTATACTTCCACCATTCAGGAAGCTATACCAGAGTTTCAGGATAAAGATCAGTGCTTGGCTGGCTTGAGGTTTCAACCAAGTTGAAGTTGTAAGCAAGATTTGTGGTACTGTCTTTAAAAGGCAGAAGAATTAGTGACAGAGTTTCAGGTTGAAAAGGCTGTTTTGTGGCAATTACAAGGTTAGTGAAATCACAAACAATGTTGTGAAGCAAAGAGCCTTGACTTTTTTTTTTTTAAGATGTGGGATACAATTCAGGGTTAGGTATACAAATGGTCATCGTACAGATAAAATTTGGGTCTCACTTTGGTCCCCATGTCAAACAGGTTTGAGATCAGGTACCCTCATTGATGAAGTGTGCCCCACCCTCTGCTCCCTCCTCTGGCAGTTTCCCACTACTGCCGATTTCTTTCTTATAGCATTACGATAATTGTTCAAGGTCTGCTTATGAGTGAATTATTTACCCAGTTCCTTTTTAACTTCCTTATACTTTGGTTACCTCCTCTGTCCAATAGAGACAATGGGAGGGAGGATAAGTAGTCAAAGTGTCTAGTATAATACTTGGTGTGTTCGTCTTTAATAAATATTAAGTCTATTCAATTTCCTCTTTTTTATAAGAGAAGAGAACACTGCAGTTATCAAAAATGGTCACGGAAGTATAGTTTTAGATGTCACCAGTGACTAGAAGGTTGCCCGGAGCACAGAAATGAATACTAAATAGCCCTGATGCAAGTCAGAGTAGAAGAAGGACTATAAGCCTCTCCCTCAGGGGTGATTAACCCTCATAGACTTTGAGTAGCACAATAATAGACCTACACCTATGCCTTTTGTCACCTCTGGTGTCTCAAGGCAAACCTTTTGTGAGACTCATGTCAAGGTTACAATTGGAGGCCCATGATCCTTATGTCTAAATATGTAGAAGTTATAAATCAAGCTACAAACTGTTAATTAAATTGTACTCAATTCTCTGAAATGTAAACACACTTTTGTATAATCGTGTTAGTGAGATTTGAATTTACTATTCTTAGACGCCTTGGAGTTTCCTACCAGAACATGGTGACACGTGGGACAGGGAAAGCCATCTCCATGCCCTTGCCTGTCCCAGGTAGGTCTTCATGGTGAGAGTCCTAATCCTTCCCATTGTCTTCAACAGGAGGTCCTGAAGAGTCCCTTGGCATGGCAGTGGGAAAACTGGTGGCTTGCTCTGCCTTCCGGTGGAAAGACTCAAGCAGTAGGCTTACACAGGCCCTGGAACCTGACTCAGGGTCATGTGGACAAAGACAGAAAACCAAGTACTGAGTATGGTCTAGAAGGGAAAGGTACTGTCACCAACGAAGACCCCCTTGGCCTTATGCTCCCCTTGTTTCAGCAAGAAGGGAGCTAGACCACGGCCCTCTAAGTCCCAGGTCCCAAGAAAAAAGGTCCTTGCCCAAGTCTGCGGGCAAGATTCTTAAAGCGATTGCTTTGGTTATAAAAGGGAATATCATACCCTGAGTATAGAATCAGATGCCTTAGGTTACAAACAGAATGTGTTGTGTCCCAAGATAAGCTATCTGACAAGTAGTTGTGATGTGGTCTGACAGTGATTCAAGGGAACTTTGCATTTGGGAAATTTTTTGTAATCTCTTTTTTTCTGCTTTTTTTTTTTTTAATTTTCTTCTTTCTTTTTTTTGAGTTGGAGTCTCACTCTGTCATCCAGACTGGAGTGCAGTGGTCGCTCCTGGCCACTGCAGCCTCGACCTGCTGGGCTCCGGCGATCCTGCCGCCTCAGCCTTCCAAGTAGTTGGAACTATAGGCGTGCACTACCACGCCCGGCTGACTTTTGATTTATTGCAGAGATGAGGTCTCGCCAAGTTGCCCAGGCAAGTCTCGAACCCATGGGCTCAGGCAATCCACTCACCTCAGCCTCCCAAAGCGTGGGATTACAGGCTGAGCCACTGAGCCCGGCCTGTGGTCTTTTTTTCAATAAAAAAATTTAGACATTGTGTATATATGGGTAATCAATCAATATCTTTATGTGCAAAAGTCTTGAATTGTTCTTACAAATGATGTACTCTCCCTGATCAAAAATCTATGAACAAAAGACAATAAAAGTTTTTATAGTTTTAAAATAAAGATGTAAAACTTCTGAAATCATATCCTGTTCTTTCTATTTCCTACCTAAGGGAGCTCTCCAAACCACGAATGGGAAATTAGTTGCCTATCCAGAATAACTACATTTTGGGAAAATTTCTGAATGACAGGTCGTTACTTAGAAACTAAAGTTTTTATTATTCAGATGATTGTGCTTCTAAGATGAAGAAAGTAGTTCTTTATAATGATCACATAGCAATTTAAAGTTGGTAGGGACTTTAAAAATCATCAACATCACTGAGATGGGAGGTATATTTGAAAAAAGAAAATTCAAGTGGATGAGTGTTACCCAAGGTCATAGAGGCAGAAGCTGGGCTGGAACCCTGGACTCATTCCAAGCTAAGTGGGCTTTTCTGTGTAATGAACTATCAACTAAAAGACTGTGAATAGAAAGTATGTTACCATAGGTTCTTGAAAGATTTAAGATAAAGTAAGAAATGGTGGTGATAAAGGGGAAAGTAAAAGACTAGGTGCCTTCACATGCTTTAAGGTAGCTAGAGCAGTAACTTTCCTGGGTCAGATACACACAGAGAAGCTCCTATTTCTTCCAAAAGTCAGTGCCTAATCTGAAACTGTTAGTGTACCATTTTTTAAAGAAAGAAACTCTCTTATTTAAAAAATAAAGAGAGAGAAAAAGTGAAAACAACAACATCTAAAAATTTAAAATATTTTTTAAAATTCGGTCTGAATTGCATTTTCATCATCTCACTCACTTGCAAATTTCCATAAAATACAGAACTACAAGGCACAGGGAGATGAGTCAAAGTTTTTTCCTCCACAGAAATCACTTTCTGAGTTGTTCTTGGGGGAAAAGAGTTGGGATAAATGAGACCAAATGCTTTGCATGTTTGATTTGAAGTGGATCTGACAATGACACACCAAGGAGGTGTCTGCATTGGTAGCAAGAGCCGGACTGCTAAGCAGCAAACCAGAGCCGTAGAACTCTGTAACAACAGAGAATGAGCCCAAAAAGGATTAATTCAGGGCTGCCTGTCACTTGTGACTCTTGGACCAGTTGTAAAGGGAGGGCTGACTGGGATTACAAAATGGCCTTGAACTTGTTTTTAGGTGTGGCTAGATGTCTGGACTTGTCTCCTAAATTTAGTACATGGAAGGATGAAAAAGTTTAAAGGACAACTGCTAAAAGGTTAGCATATTCTCCACCAAGATAGATTTCCTCTTAACTAAGGAGGTCCCAAGAACATGTGTTCCAAGGCATATGCTTGCAAAATTAATTCATTTGAGATGGGAGCTTCTGTTTCCATGGAAAGCCTATTTGTCACAGATTGAATATTGACCTGTATCCACCAACAGCAACTCAGGTGTAGGACCTTGAAAAATGGGAAAGGCTACATTGTTCCAAAAGAAATGTAGGAAGTAAATTCCTGGCTGTCCTACATTTTAAAAAATGTTTTTATATAAAATATAAAAAATAAATGAATATTTCTCCCAGAATTGCAAAATAGAGGTGAAAATAATCCTTAAGATCATCTATTTCAACCTTGTGATTTTAGAGAAGAGGAACAAAGTTCTAAAAATATTAGGAGACAGAGCCAAGATTAAAGGTGAATTTTTCTTAAAGGTGGTTTAGAGGAGTGGTTTAAAAAGAGTGTGCTGGTGTCAGACTGTCTTGGTGTGAATATTGGTCCCACTAATCACTAGCTATGTAACTTTGGGTGAAGAAAAAACTTCTTGTATGCCAGTTTTCATGTGTATATAAATGGGAGTCATAGTTTCTACAAAAGAAGTTTTTCATACAAAGTAGTTTGCGCAGTTGTAAGACATATGGTAAATAATCAGTAAACGTAAATTATTAAAAAGAGTAATAATGAGATGATGATGATGCTTACTTCTATATATGGAAAGATAAAAATCAATTCAGGGATTTATATTTCTGCCCTCTTATATTCACTAACTATTTCAGAGTCAAACTTAACTGTAGTTAAATGAGAATCTTTTCTAATTAAATAGCTATCTGAACTATTGACAGGATAAGGATGGAGTACTACTGGAAGAGCTGAAGAGATGAGTGGATAAAAGAACAAGTAAAGAGTTTAGTAATATGTGGAACAATTAAACTTCAGTGGACACAAATTTGTAGGTAGATATTAGCCTAAGAGAGAGACCTAAGGAATGGTCACAAAACTATCCTCAGTCTAGTAAGTCTAGATAATATATTCATAAAAACATCAATATAGATATGGAAGATATGTTTATCAAATAGGAGAATGAAATTATATTGATAAGGAAAGATGTTAGCAGGCTAAACCCAAAAGACAAATCTGGAAAGAAAACTAAATGGACATAGTTAGTTTTGTTTTTGTTTTTAAATCAACTGTATAGTCTACGGCAATGCCACCCTGAACGCACCTGATCACATCTGATCTCGGAAGCTAAGCAGGGTTGGGCCTGGTTAGTATTTGGGTGGGAGAATCAACTATATAAACAAAAGACAAATCAGATATGTTTCAGCAGTAGAACATGCATGTCAAAAACATTTAGCAGTTTTAACGTCTATCAAACCTAAAATGATGTAAAATTCAGAGTAGCAAACTTATGGATGAAAACATGCACCCAGTGAAAACTGTAAGCAAACATTTTATTATGAATTTGAAAAGCAAAAAGTATTGCCTCTTTGAAATAACATTTCAAGGTTGAATTCAAAGTCTCAGGAAATAAATGGTGAGAAAAGTGAAGGACAGGAAATAGAAGTAGCTCTCAAGAAAGACGAAGACAAAAAGTAAAATCAATGCAGTAGTAAAGATAGAACTGGATGCACACGAGAGTGAAAAAATGAAAACATAGTAAAGGCAGAGATCATAGGAAAAAAGCAAATTTAAAAAATAAATCAAGAAGAAAATTAAAATGAATGAAAGAAAAATGATAGAAAAGACAGGCAAAAAGAAATCTAGCATATATCTAAGTAGAGAATTCAAAGAAAGAAGCAATCTTAGAGTCACAATTCAAGAAAATGTTTCTGAAATAAAAGTACTTGAATCGACATGCTGAAAAGGCTGTTCTAGATATCTACAGTGGATACCAAGATATATTAACTTCAAAATACAAGATCCCTTTAAAAAAATACATTAAACTATGAATGATGAGAAAATTCACAGGAACATTCAAATGTTGACCAACCTCTAAAATTAACTTAAAGAAAGTATAAGCCAAAGAAATATCAAGTCAAATAATTATTCAACTATAAAAACTATAGGTAAATGGTATTGAATATATGAACTGAGTGAAAATTATTTCTGTGACTCTTTCTGGAGAAATGAATAGGAAAAGTTCACCTTCCAGAAGTGACTGTGGGAAAACCACGGCAACAGGACAGTCAGGGAACACCAAATGGTTAATAGCTGGGAGCCAAAGGCTCATTTAAGGCTGACAGATCAAATAATACAAGTATAGAAACACTTTACTCTACAAAGATAGTAATTAAAAAAGATTTTTAAATTGATTAAAATTGAAGAATAGAAAAAAGGAGAGGAAAAAGAAAGTGGGACTATGCTGACTGTACCACCTCTTACAGAACAGTGATTAACTTTTTAAAAAAGGATTAAATTTATTACATGACAATTTTTTAAATGAAGCAACCTTTACTAAATGTCAGAACTACACACATAAACACACAGAAAAATGCTGAAGAAAATAAAACACATAGTTAAACATGCACACAAAGCGATGAATACAAAGAAATCCTAAAATATTTTGACTTGACTACAACAAAATATATATCATTATTTTGTTAAAATAAAAGATTGAATAAAGTCAAATGTTTTGCAATAAACCCACATTAATGTTTCTATTAATAAAAGTAGAATTCTATCAATGCTCTGGCTTTATTTTCTATTGTTCTTCCATTTACTCTACACTTTCACTGGCCTCTTGCTGTTCTAGAATATGTCAGACTTGCTCTTGCATCGAAGCCTCTGTGCTTACTGTTCCCTGTTGCTTTTCCTGGGATCCTCCCATGACCTGCCATCTCATATTTTCTAGAACTTTACTCAAAGGTCTAATTCCTCATTCCCCAAAAGAGACTTTCTTAGCCAATGTCTAGAAAGAAGTAGGTAGATGAGAGAAAAGAAAACATCATATGTGTGTGTATGTATGTACATACATAAATAGATACACACATATGTATATGGTGGTACCAAAAATGGGTACACATTTTAAGAGATGTTATTTATGTATCACTTTTTGAAGTTGACTAAAATTACAGTAGCAATGTGTAGTATGACGCACGCTCAACTATGCTTCTGCCACTTTCTTTGATTGTCCTGCCTGTCACATGGTGACACTAGCATTCATTTGATTAATGTCATCTTTTGCATGAATGTCTTACTAAAAATTTGCATACCTTTTTTTGGCACCCTCTGTATATGTGTGTATATCACATATGTATGTATACATGTGTATGTATGCATGTTTTGGTTTGCACATGAAAACATACAATTTTTTTGAAGGTTAAACAAGAACTTAATAACTCTTACCTTCAGGGGAAAGGACACTGAGCAGTGGAGAGACGATGATAGGGTCTTTTCACTCTATAACTTTCAATATTTTGGATATTGATATCATGTACATTTCTTACATATTTTAAAAATGTTTTAACATGATGCATTGTGATGAGAACAAAAACAATGTTAACGCGGCAAAAGGATATTAAGGTTGCAGATGAAATTAAGCTTGTTAATCAGCTGACCACAGAAGAGAGAAATTATCTGGATTATCCAGATGAGCCCAATGTAACCACATAGGACCTTGAAAAAGGAAATGGGGGCAGGAAAGAGTTAGTGAGAGAGTGATGTAATTTGAGAAACATTTGATCAGCTAGAAGCCATGAGTCAAGAATGTAGATAGCATAGAAGCCGGAAGAGACAAGAATACAAAATCTCCCTTGGACTCTCCAGAAGGAACACAGTTCTTACAACACCTTCATTTTAGCCTAGTGAGATCCTTTTCAGACTTCTGACTACCCAAACTATAAGATAATTTTTTTTTGCTTTCTTAAACCACTTAAGTTTGTGATAAATTTTTAAAGCAACCAAAGAAAACAAATACAAACATATACAAACTCCACTTACCTGGATTGACATAAGTATAGTTTCTTTCTGCTTGTTTGTGTGTTTGTCTTGTCTTGTTTACAGAGACTTAGGTGCTTTTTAAGGTCTGCTATTATAAACATGTTGCAATAACTTCCTGTACATGCTTCCTTGTGCTTTTACATGAGTGTTTCTTGAGTATAAACTTGAATGTTTACACTGGATTGTATGAAATGCCTATTTTCAAATAGATAAAGACAAACTGCTATCCAAAGTAGCTGGACCAGTTGATACTCCCACCAGCAGTATATCTATTCACTATAATGGTGGATAATAGTCTTGGGAATAGGATTTTGCCATCTTTTGGGGGCTATAACTCTGCCTACCACATACCCTTGGCACCTGATGCTCTGTTACAGTCTGATTCATCATCATGAAATAATATCTGCTCAGTATAATGGTGGGTAATAGTAAAATGCTCATTTATTTTGGTATTACACAAAGTAACTCTGGAAATCAGAAAGCACAGAATCAACAGCAATTTCACCATCACCATCTGTTAGCTACCTGGAATGCAAGGTTTACCACTTTTGAACTCAAGGTTCATAGCACTTAACTAGGTTCAGTGAAGACTTGAAACAACCTTTTTTTGAAACCCACAACATAATTGGACATGCAGTCAGCCAAAGTGAAAATAATATCCATAGACCAATGTGCAATTCACATTGATCAGAGCAGATGAGACTTACTAAAATAGCACGAAAGGCTTTTCTTTCCTGAGTTTTCATGCAATTGAAGTCCAATTGCTAAAATCAAGTGGGCGAAGAAATCAATGGTTGTTGTTGATTTCCCACGCTCCTGCTAACCTGAGATGATTTGGAGAGTTGCTGTTCTATCAAACCGATCATGAATAAATGACTGGATGCTCAATTCCATTTAGAATGTCTGTTTAAATACTGATTTGACCTCTGAGTGTACTGAGAGTTGAGTAATATATGTAAAACTGTCATTAAAATTGCATATGATGCAAAAGTTTAAATGAAGCTACTGTATCTTGTTGGCTGATTTTCTTTCCTAAATCCTAAGAGGAAGAAAAGAGATAGAAGTCAGTCATCAATAAGATGAGATAGAACAAGGAAATTTTACTGTTCATTAGAAAAAATATGTGAGTCTCTGAATTCTACTGAGAGAATTAGCCCCTCCCCTCACTAAAAAGCATTTTATGGCATTTTCAAAAATATGATAAAAAATAACTCTCCTAAAACGAGAGACCACTGAATGCTATTCTGTTTTTGCACAGAAAATTAAGAGTGTAGAGAGTGTAATATAAATGTCTTCAGAATTCCATAAGAAACACTCAGTGGAAATCCTTTTAAATTTATTTGATGGTTTACCTCCCACCTTGAGGGGCTGAAAATCTCAAGCAAAGGAAGCAGTTACTGATTTGCTGGTTGATCCACAGCCTTTGTTTCAGTGACAGCTCATTTGACCCATTTCATTTCTCTAAATTGCTTTCTAATTTCCTGAGGACAGCAGTGTTGTCATATTGTGCTTAGAACATTATATGTTTCAAAATGCATACTGTACCCTCACACTTTACCTCAGTTGGAGAGGCAGTTTTCCTTTAGAGAAACAGAATGTAGGTTTGAAAGTCAAGGGATCCAAGTTTAGTCTCTGTTCTGCTGTTTATCAGTTGTATGACCTTGGAGAATTCGTTTTCTGGGCCTGAGCATCCTGCATCTATTTAAATAAAGAATTGAACTACATTTTCAAAGGATGTTTTCTGTTCTAAAGTGCTATACTATTTTAATTTATCACTATGGGTGCTGACTCTAGCGAAAACACATATTGTCATTATTTATACAATGCAAAGGTAGCTTTGCTAATTACAGGAACATTCATCCATGCATACATATTCATTTCAAACAAAACAACATATTTGGTCATTAAACAGCAGATAGAAGTGATGTCAGCAAAATGGTAGAATAAAAGGTTCCTAGCTTACAGAAAAAGCAATCTGACAGACATTCACAGACAAAAGTACTTTGTAAGGGTTTTGGGACACAGTAGGAAGTTGCAAAACCCTGGCAGAGCCTGAGACTGAGGAGGGGCTGCTTTGAGAAGACATGCACATGCCCTTGGGTAGCTTAACCAACTATGGTCTGGATTGCAGACTGGAAGCAGCCCCGTACTCTTATGGACTTAGCTCCAGCCCCTCTTGACCACAGTCCTGCCTCCAGCCCCACTTGCCAAAACCCCAGGAGGACCTATGCCCATCCATGCCCATGGTAAATGATCTGTTAAACTTGGATTTACTAAGATCCTGAACAGTTCTATTACCTAGTCCCAGCCTTGCTCTTCCCCGGTTTGGGGCAGTACTTCCCACCCATATACCCAGAAGAGACATGCCCATTTCTGATTGCGGTGGCAGGTCCATCAACAATATTTTCCAACTGTGGACACTGAAGCAGTCCTGTCATCTAGCTCTAACCCCATGCTCCCACAGATTGGGGACTGCCCTGACCACCTAGGGACACCCATCCATGCTCCCAGAAAAAAAGACCACTAACCTTGGTCTTAGCTGTGGACACTGAAGTGGCCCTGTGACTTGGTTTTAGCTTCCCTTTGTCATAGTCTGGCTTGTCCAGGGATTTAGTAGGAGACATGCCCACTGCACCTCCAATAACAAGCTAACTGACCTCAGACTCAACCGTAGTCCTTGAAGTAGAGAAGTAACCTAGCTCTTGTCCTATTTTGCAGTCCAGAGGCAGTCCAAAATTTGTTCAGTGACTGAGATGGAGCCCATCTATGCCTGAAAACAGGCCCACAATCTGCAGAGTTGCCTAGAGATTCAGAAGTAGCCTCACAACTCGGATTCAGCCTGCACAACTGCTATCCCAAGGACAGCTCCATCTGTCCAAGGATCCAGCAGAAAAAGGTATTTACCTGACAAAATTAGTCTATAAAAATTTAAATAGGTCTTTGCTTCTTCAAATGCTTAGATACCAATGGAAAGTAACATGGATCATGAAGAATTAGGCAAATATGACACCACCAAAAAAAACTAATAAACTTCCAATAATTAACCCTAAATAAAGATTCAAAACTGCTTGATAAAGAATTCAAAGTAATAATCTTAAAGATGCTCTACAGCCTACAGGAGAACACAGATAGCCAGCTAAATAAGGTGAGGAAAATAATATTTGAACAAAATTAGAAACTTACTTAAAAAATAGAAGAGATTAAAAAGTAATAAATTTTGCAGCAGAAGAATACAATAACTGAACTGAAAAATTCAGCAGAGAAATTTAATAGCAGATTCAATCAAGAAGAAGAAATGAATATAAAAATAGAGGAACAAAATTAACTATTAAGAGGTACAAGAATAAAAAAGAATTAAAAAATTGAAAAGCCAGGCTCGGTGGCTCAGCCTGTAATCCCGCACCTTGGGAGGCTGAGGTGAGTGGATTGCCTGAGCCCACGGGTTCGAGACCCGCCTGGGCAAGTGAGACCTCATCTCTACAATAAATCAAAAAATTGGCCGGGTGTGGTAACGCGTGCCTGTAATTCTAGCTACTTGGAAGGCTGAGGCGGAAGGATCGCCGGAGCCCAGCAGTTCGAGGCTGCGGTGGCCGGGAGCGGCCACTGCACTCCAGCCTGGGTGACTGAGTGAGACTCCAACTCAAAAAAAAAATTAAAAAATAAAAAAATTAAAAAAATTAAAAATTGAAGAAAGCATACAGGACTTATGAAACACTATCGAGTGAACTAGCATACACATAATAGGGGTACCAGAGGAAAGGAGAAAAAAAAAAGGACAGAGATATTGTCTGAAATCTTCCCAAATCTACAGAGGGAAATGGCCAATTTGATTAATAAAGTCCAAAATTCTCCAAATAAATTAAACACAAAGAAGTGCACACTGAGGTACATTATAGTTAAATTGTCAAAATCTAAAACGAAGGGAATTTTGACAGCAGTAAAAGAAAAGCAACTTGTCTCATACAAGGGAGCTTCCGATAAAACTGTCAGCAGATTTCTCAGCAAAAATATTGCAGGCCAGTAGAGAGTGGCTAATATATCCAAAGTTCTGAAAGAAAGTGGGGATGGGGCAGGGACAAGAATATTCAGCAAAACTCTTTTAAGAAGGAAAGAGAGATAAAGACTTTAAGTTTATTTCCACTGGACCTACCTTACAACACATGATAAAGGAAGTACTTTGAGCTGAAAAGGTACTAAACAGCAATATAAAAACATATGAAAGTAAAAATATCACTGTTAAAGGTAAACACAAAGACAAACACAGATTATGATAATACTGTAATGGTGGCAAATAAACCACTTATAACACTAATGCATAAATTGTAAAACAAAAATAGTAAGAATAACTATAATCCAGAAATTTGTTAATGTAAAAAAAAATAAATAAAGGAAATAAAACCTGACATCAATTACAAAAAGGGAGGGGAAAGTAAAGTGTAGATCACATGACTTGAAGTTAAATTGTTATCAGTTTAAAACAGACTGCTACAACTATAAAATATTCTATGAGAACACATGGTAATCACAAGAAAAAAATGTACAAAAGACAAAGAGAAAGAATTAAAATACAGTCGCAAAAAAATGAACAAACCACAAAGAAAGACAACAAGAGAAGTAGAAAAGAATAAGAGAACTATAAAAACAGGCAGAAGACAATTAACAAAATGAGAAGATAAAATCTATGCTATTAATATTTACTTTAAATATGAATAAAGTCCTCAACCAAAAGACATAGAGTGTCTGAATGGAGAAAGAAGCAGGATTCAATTATAGCAGTCTACAAGAGATTCACTGTAGATTTAAGGATGCATAGGCTGAAATTCAGTGAAAGATTGAAGAAAGATATTCCACACAAATGATAACCAAAAGAGAGCAGCAGTGGCTATATTTATACAGACATTAATTCAAAAACTGTCACAAAAGACAATCATTATATAATGATATGTGTCAATTCAAAAACAAAGTATAAAATTTCTAAATATGTATATACTCAATATCAAAGCACTCAGATATATAAGGCAAACATTGACAGATATGGAGGAAGAAATAGACTGCCATACAATAATCGTAAAAAGAATTCAATATTCTCTATACATGATACATCACCCAGGCAGAAAATCAATAAGGAAATGGCAGAAATGAACAACACTACAGACCAAATGAATCTACAAGTCGTACAGCACTTTCCACCCAACAGGAGAAAAATATACATTCTCCTCAAAAACACAGGAGACATTTTCAGGATAGATCACATGTTAGGTTACAAAACAAGTGTTAACAAATTTAAGATCAAAATTATTCAAAGTATCTGTTCTGAACAAAATAGAATGAAACAAACAAAATGGTAAAAAAAAAAAAAAAAGGGAAAAATTCTCAAAGATGTGGAAGCCAAACAATACTCTTGAACAAAAACTGGGTCAAATCGGAAATCAAAGGAAATTTTTGAAATGTCTTAAGACAAATGAAAATGAAAAAACAGCATACCAAAACTTAAGAGATGCAGCAAAACATCACTAAGAAGAAAGCAGCTTATAGCAATAAAAACTACATTATAAAGGGATAAAGATCTCAAACAATCTAACTTTATACCTCAAGAAACTAGAAAAAGAAGACTAAACTGAGCCTTCAATTAACAGAATGAAATAATGAATGTTAAGAATAAATCAAATGAAGAATAAAAAAGAATAGAAAAGACTCAACAACACTGAGAGGAAGTTTGAAAAAATAAGCAAAATTGACAAACCCTTAGCCTATACCAACTAAAATTTTTTTTAAAAGACTCAAATAAAATCAGAAAGAAAAGACAAGATGTTACAACAGATATCTGAGAATATAAAAGAATCATAAGGAATTATTATAAATAAACATACACTGATCAATTGGATAATTTATAAGAAATGAGTAAATCTCTAAAGATATATAATCTACTAAGGTTGAATCAAGAATAAATAGAAAGCTTAAACATTAATAAAAAATTAAAGAGATTAAGTAGTAATCAGAACTTCCCAAAAAGAAAAATTTAAGACAAAATGACTTCATGGATGAATTCTAGCAAGCATTTAAAGAATTGATACTGATTATTCTTAAACACTTTCAAGAGTTGGAAGAAGAAAGAACGTGTCCAAGATGAACCAAGTTACCAAAATTAAACAAATACACCACAATAAAAGAAAATTATAAGCCAATATACTTAATGAACCTAGGTACAAAAGTCCCATAATAATAGACAACCAAATTCAACATCCCATTAAATGGATTTCACACTATGATGAAGTGGAATTTATCACTATGATACAAGGATGGTTTGATATGTAAAAACCCATAAATGTAAAACACTACATAAACAGAATAAAAGATAAAAACCACATAACTATCTCAATCAATACAAAAAAAGCACTCAACAAAATTCAACATTCACTAACAGTAAAAACTCTCAACAAAATAGATATAGCAGGAATACACCTGGACACAATAAAGGCCACTTACGAGAAGCCCACAGCTAACATTAAACTAAACTTTGAAAAATGGAATGTCTTCTCTCCAAGATATGGACTAAGCCAAGGGTACCCACTCTCATCACTTCTATTCAACATAGTGCCGAAGGTCCTGGACACAGCAATTAGATAATAAAAAGAAATAAAATGCAACTAAAGAAAGAAGAAGCAAAAATATCTTTGTTTGCCGGTAACATGATCCTATATGTAGAAAACCCTAAAGATGCAACAAAAAACTGATCTAAAGATGTTATGGGGGCTAGGGTAAGAGGTTAGGAAAATATGAGGAGAGGAAGATGAGTTATAGAATAGCAAAGAAGCTATATTTGAGAATGGTTTGAGTAAAATGGATCCATGACACACAATTTAATTTGAAAATAAGCATGAATTCATATATATAAATGAGAATGGAATATATGTGCATGTGTGTATGTATACATATACATGATGAGAATAAATAATGAGAATGAAACTTGACCCAGAAAGATGAGCCACGTTGTGGAAAATCCAAATGTCCAAATGTAAGTTTTATATTTGTACATAATGTTCCTCCTCTGCACCTCACTGGTTCCTCAGTTCTTTCATGCTTCCTGATTATAGACTAATATTTGGGAAGTGTAATTTTTTTGTTTTTTTGAATATCTTTTTCCCAAGAATCTACCCAGCCATGTTTGTTCTTTTTCTCCTCAGATTGATACATGGTCAAATGAAGATTAAAAATAAAAAGGTAAGTGAGGAGGGGGGGAAATGGAAGGAGTCGTGAGGGGTCTGAGGTAACAAGTTAGCCGGCACAGTCTCGTGAGTTCTAGCAGAAGACACGAGACCTATGGGACAGAAAATAAGGACTTTATTATTCACAGCAATGATAGTAACCATAGCAGCAATTCTGTTAGATTTCTATGCCTAATTTCCAACAAAAAATGCAAATAGGACCATTTTGGCACCTACTCTAAATTGGGTATCATCACAAAGGAGAAACCCCAAACTTATGCAAACTTAAACTTTTACACTACACAGTAAATATGTATATTTTGACCTTTTGACCCAAAGGAAGTCATTATCTTTATTATATTACATATAATAAACAAACCAGACATTGGCTCTGAAATAAAACACTCTATCTTTCAAGGCTGTTCACTATGCAAACATCCTTAGAAAGGTAGTCTAGAACAAAGATAGTCTTCACAAACCATGAGAAGAAAAATGAGGTCCATGGAGGACTGTCTTCCGACACAAGACATGAATCTTCTCTCTGTAAATTACTCAGAACATATAATTGAGTTTAGCATTTACCTATCAGCAACGGGGAGTTATGAAAAACATCTGAGAAAGTAAGTTATTTTTAAAAAGTAGAAGAATTGTATCATGGAAGTTTGAGGGGGAAAAAAGTGTCATTTTACTGATCCAGATGAGAGGTAATATAAAATGGTAATTTGTTGTGTGATTTGTATTTATTTTAATTTGCTAACCTGATTTTTGTTCTCTTTGAATCCAGACCAAAGATTATACTAGCTATTTCCCACATCTCTATCTCAGGGCTGAATGCACAGACATACACAATAAACATCTTTGCTGATACAATGTTTTATTAATTTGAATTTGGGCATTTCTAAGAATAGTAGATAATACTCTTAATGACTGGCTGCAGAAATATAGCATAGAAGATCTGAACTTACTCATAGTTGTTTATTACATCTTTCCTTTCTAAAGAAAGTAATCTTTTCTTTAATGCTATCTCTTTTTTGGGAATTCTTCTCATATGCAAGTTACATTATGTTTATGAAGAGCAATATCAACTGTTTTGACACACAACCCCAAAAAGCCAGCCTATAAAGAGTCAGGGTTCAAGTATATGGCAATGTTCTCATTTTTTTTCCAGGGACTTGGAAGCTGCATTGCCATTCTACATCAAGAGTAGCTAAACTGTGTGGATTCTTTATAATTGCATGAGACCATTGCTAGGAATTGAATTTCTAATATTGATGCTTCCTATACTTAATGTTGCAGTTATGTTTTTTTAATTAATTAGAAAAACAGTGCTTGTTATAGGAAAATGCCTAAAGCAAAACCTGATTCCAGGTACCAATCAAAGAGAGAAACAAAGAACTCAGTGGTCATTGTGTGAACAATCTCTCTTTGAAGGTCAATGTCAATGCCATAGATGAAACTGCAGTGCTTTTTTGTTGTTGTTGTTTTCTTTTTGTTGTTGTTGTTGTTGCTTTCTTTACTAGAGTCAGCACTTTTATTTAGAAGCAAATGACAGCATCTCTTATTTAAAAGTTAACCTTTGCAAAATGACTACAGAAATAATTAACAATATTATCTAAGTCAATTTAGCTAATAAGCTTATGCTGCATCTCTGTGATCCTTGTTGATTCCTTCAAGGATTTTGGAACCTTAGAAAAAGAATTTTCATGGAAGGAAGTGGCATAGTAGAACTGAGGTAAAAAGTGGAATAACTGTAGTAGAATAAGTCTTGTAATTGTCACTGGGATATATTACTTTATATGTTATGCTATCGGAGTACTTTTGGCAATAAACTCCATTACACTGAATTGATGCTGGGTCAAGTATGTTGTTACTTTTTTTCCTGACTCTCCCCATTTTAGAATTAACTGTTTATGTTCTATTTATCGTCCACATTTTTCTCATTAAATTGTCATTCATTATTTTTAAGGTTTCACCTCTTCCTAAAATAACAAACAATTTATTATTTCTCTGAGCCTCATTTTCACCGTGCACTGTGACTTCTCATGGTAAATATGTAGCAGAATGAGGACTGCATTTTTACAATCTTGGTGCTTCCTTATCTAAAATGTTTTGCCAGTGTGTGTGTGTGTGTGTGTGTGTGTGTGTGTGTGTATGTGTGTGTGTTCAGTGAAAACAATGGAATATAAATACTAAAAAAATTCTAAAATCTCACTTTTGGAAAGTTAAAATCTCACTCTTTCATATTTTGGTGGAAGTAAGAGTTTCTCTTGTCACTAGATACCGTACAAATACATAAATATGTATATGTGTGTAATTTCTATAACTTTACAATAAGAAACAAAAAATTAATATATTTGTGTATGCATATACATGTATTTTTATAACTTTGCAAATGAGAAATGATAGAATCTTTTGCAAATGAATTCATTTACGATGAGACCTTACATAATGTGACTGTGTAGCACTGATTTCTCTTTACATAAATTTTATTGTTGTTAATTCTTGAGTCTCCTGCTTCATTCTGATAATATTATTGTTTTTTCCTGGTAATGAGAAGGAGTATTCTCTTCAGTTTTTGTTCTCAGTGCATGTGCATGAAATGCCTGCCATTGCCAACACGATCTGGTGCTACAGCCACTATCATATTCACAGATACCACTGTGCACCACTTATGAAGTTTATATAAAGATTATGTGGAATAAATCATCAGCCTTTATCTTTGCCTGGTATCATCTTTGCATTATTTATGAGCAAAGAACAATGCATCATGCTGGATTCCATGTTAGACTGCTGTAATTCTCCTAATAAACAACATTTTCCTGGAAAGCCTAATGCTGGTGTGAAGACGAAGTCCCTCTTTTTGAGGGATGTGTTTCAGAGAGTCATCAGAAAGATGTTGACTGCACCTATTAATAATGATCAGTCTTTAAGATGTAGCAAAGCCCATGGAGGAATAGACTTTCTCTAGACTGCATTCTGTAAGGAATGCCTCTTGTCTTGTCCATGCTCTGAACATTGGACTGCTACATTTCAGTGACTTATTTAACATTTTTTTGAAGATTGCCCACTATGCCCTAGGTATCAATCAAAGTGCTTTGAATTATTCAGGATAAAAAGAAATAACAGTGATGGTCTTAACCTAGGTTCCTCCAAAAAAAAAAAAACTGAGATAAGAGTTTTGATACATACATTTAGTTTGGGGGAATGAACCCAAGTAACTGGAGTGAAAAACTGGAAGGGTGACACAGGTAATTAGGGAAAGTTAATTTCAAGTTGCGTCATTGAGCTAATTGCTGCTCAGTGGCCAACTAGAACACAAATCCACTGGGGATCTTCTGAGGAGTCATGTATGAGTACCTCAGGATTGTCCTTCCAATATAGAAAAGAGAAATTTTTTGCTCAATAGCTAAGCGCTGCACCATGGAATGTTAGCATATGTAAGAAAAGCTGAGCAGGATCTTTAGGCATCCCAGTTAGAAGTGACAGAGAAGGATGTCAAAGGCAAGACATTTGAAGTAGAGGTAACACAAAATGCTGTCAGATTATTCCTGCATAAAATTATGCTACAGCAGTGGCTAGAGTGAAAATATTGACCAAAAAGATATGAAATGGGAGCCAAGAGATGCTCAGTACAATTCCTGCCTTTGAAGAGCTTAAAATCCAGTAACTTGGCTTGTATCTAATCCAGATACTTTATTTGGGCTTTCCAAAAAAACAGAATTAAATGAGAATGCCTGCACTTATGCAATATAAGTAGGCCAATATATAACTTAAAATCTTCTTAATGTAAACATTGTAGTACAAGAAAATTGCAAATAATAAAAAAGTAAAAATAATTATACATTTTTAATACAAATAATAGACACATACATTTGTTTATAATTCCTATCATGAAGAAATTTAATACATTCTTGATAATATTTATCTAAGAAGACCAACTATACATGTGTTCTTGTCTAAATAACTTTTTTTAGGTCTTATAGAATGGTCTTATTTTAGAATCAATGTCAACTGAGCTCTGAAGGTTATAGGTGTTGGCCACTACCAAATTTTGAAATCAAAACCTTCAAGCAAAAGAGAGAGTAACAAGAAGTTTTAAAACTCTCAGCTGGAAATTCACAGCCATACTTTAATAAGACTGGACAGGCCAAAGGAGAAAGAAGAAATGAGAAGCAGGAAAGATTAAAGAAAAACTAAGCTTCTAAAAGCACACTTAAGATTGCACTCGTATGTTTATTGCAGTGTTGTTCACAATAGCAAGAACCTGGAAGCAACCTTGCTGTCCATCAAAAGAGGACTGGATTTTAAAAATGTGGTACATATACACAATGGAATACTACACAGCCATAAAAAAGAACGAAATCCTGAATTTCGCAGAACTTGGATGGAACTAGTCTATAATACTGAGTGACCTCTCACAGAAACAAAAACCTGAGTATCACATGTTCTCACTCATATAGTAGACCTTGATCAAACAATGTATTAACACAAGATAATGACTGACCGTGGTGGGAAACTAGGGGGGGGAGGGATAGGGGAAGGGATTAATGGCAGTAAGTA